>JAOXYF010000014.1:6598613-6631199 GCA_028565775.1 Sternarchorhynchus goeldii | reverse complement strand
GGGAGAGAGAGAGAGAGAGAGAGAGAGAGAGAGAGAGAGAGAGAGAGAGAGCATATTAATGGAGGCTTGTAGCCTCTCTACATAGGTGCCATATTTCTTTTATCCCTTGTTGGAAGGATAACTCCATCGTTCAACACCCCAGGCCTGGATCTCACTGCAGATGAACTGAGGGTGTTAACCATTATTCATTGACTACGCAGTGAGCAATGCTTGTGTCAGTAGTGTCCTTTATTCCACTTCTGTCATGTATCCTAACCTGTTGGCTCCAATATTAGTTTGTGTGAGTAAGTATGTTTAATTGTTCTATTGACACTCTTAGGAAGCTGGTGAGAAGACTATATTTGTCTTGTTGACCTTTAGCCTAGTTTAACCATTATGACATGTATTGGTATGCAGCATAGTTTTTGGCATTTCAGCACAGTATGTATTGGTGAGGGCAATATTGAACACCTGTCTTGACATTCTCCCTTTCATTTGTATGTAAATGCTGAAGTATAAACCAGCCCGTATAATCGTACCAGATCAGTACCGTACCAAAGCCACACTTACACTTCTGCCTGTTATGTTTCTCATAAGTCAAACTTTTTGCTATGAAAGACCTTTTCCATTTTACTACAACGGTTCTCATTTGATCCCTGTCTTTAGGGAACCCTGAGTTTAGGGAATTTTACAGTCAAGCCATTATCAAAAGAACAACCAATTTCACATCCTCAAATCATGATTTAGATGGTTTGTCTAATAATACATTTCTCAACCATTAGGTGTTGTGAGTTCATTGCAAATTGCAAATTAATTTCTCAAAACCCCGTACCAACATGCCACCCAGTTTGAGCCGTTATTAAAGTTAAGTAATGCCATGCTAGATACATTTGAGTAATGTGATCTACATTAAGTCAATTTTAGATACCAGAAGGTAGACAGTGTTTATAACTGTACGAAATACATTTAAGAATGTGTTGCAGAGTCACGTTCTGATTTAGATTTAAGGACATTCATTTGGTTTGATGTTTCATGCGCTCTTTCTGCATTTTGTTCTTGGAAAGCTTGTTAAATAAACCTGGTCACCTGGCATGCTGTGTTTAATGGAATTGTATCTTTTCCCCATTCATAAACCCTTTGGTTTCCACAGTGCTTCTAGTCCAGTGATTCACTTGTCATGTTAATGAGCTGAAGTAATGTGAATGACCTATGTCACTGTTCACTGCAGGTAGTATAGATGGATGGAGTCTGCTTGCAGGCAGGGACGTTAATATATGAGTAACTGGGTTAAAGAACACCACATCCAGTTATTATAAGATTATTTATGGGCCTAAATACTTTTGTGCAGGTAACGCCAATGTTAAGAACAGGACAGATCCCTGCTAATGAAGATATTGATGAAGTAAGAGCTTTGATGAAACCAAATAATATTAATAAAAATTCTCTTGTGGGAGCAAATAAAAAGATAACAAGCTATTTTTTTCCAGTAAAAACGAACATTAGAATGGAGTTGTACGTTCTAAACTATTGCTCGTGATTTAATATTACAGGCAATACTTGGGATTATTAACATGACTTGTATGTATGACCATGAGTTCTTAGATATGTTTTAAAGCTTTACTGCTCACATAACTTTTCCATACCAAATAACCCATTTGGTCTTTAAAAGACACTCAGTGTTGTGATAGATTAGCTCTGTATAGTATCTGACAAAGAATCTCAGTCCTTTCCCTATACTTATAAGGGAATTCAAGTCATTCTACATAAAGCACTTAATCTTTGATAATCCTTGATCTGAGTTATGTTACTGTCTGCTGCATAATAACTGCAGTATAATACCCATGTGGACTTTATTTCTGACTGAATTCCTACTGAAACCTTTCAGTCAGCCTCATCTGTGTAAAGAGATTTGATCTTTAATATCGACTTGATGTGCTGCCATTGTTTTAATGGTATGACGGAGTGATTTCATTATCTTGTGAGCTCATTGAAGCTGTGTACTTAGAGTACCCTCAATGCCCTTGCCCCTACCCAAACTCTTCATCCACCCCTTAAGTCCCCAGGCAATCGGTATCAGCACAACACGTTGCATAACTTCACGGGCATACTGTTATACAAACAAATGGGGATGAAACAGAGAGGACAACTTGGATTTGGAACGTACCATAACGGCCTAAGCAGATTAGGGCAACAATGAAGACCATTTTCTCCTGATGCTGAACTGGAATGAATTGGACTTGTATGGTAGTAGAGGACCTGCATGGTTATGCTGTTATATAATAATAATAATAATAATAATAATAATAATAATAATAACAATAATAATAATAATAATAATAATAATGGTGTCCGTGGTATTATTATTATTATTATTCAGATTTCTACATGTTAGTGATTGATATTACTGGTCTTGAAAATAAGTGTACTCTGATTAGAAGCTGCATGCTGAAAACTGTTCAGAGACCAGTCGTGTTGATTCTCTTATACACTGAGCAATGTTACTTGGGCTGTGAGAAACTGGTCATAGATCATTTTGAAAGGACAGCTGCCTGAAACGCCTGAGTCAGTAATAACTGAGGTTTACCTGTGGAATGACTGTGGTCTGGATGAATGGCTGAGCGTTTTGTGGTCGATGGATAGGACCCAGAGGAAAGATTTGCATGTGCACATGTGTGTGGTCCCACACATTCACTGCTGCATGCAATTCCATTACCTGTGTGAATTACCACATTGCCTCTGTCCGTTCACAAATCATAGGCTGTGCGTCCAAACGGAACCACGTCAGAATATCTAAAGCATTGCCGAAGAAAAAACACAGTGAAGTGGACATGCCACATGTGGATCTACTCCTGTACGTGGATCCACTCCTGCACGCGGATCCACTCCTGTACGCGGATCCACTCCTGCACGCGGATCCACTCCTGCACATGTTTGTACACTCAGCGGCATATTTATCCCTGTCGCGTGTCTCTGCTGAGCCGGTGGAGTTTAATGAGCTCTCCAGTATGAAGGGGCGGGGCGGGCCCTGGGGGGCGGAGAGATGGATAGCGACCAACACAGCAAGCAGCGAGCTTAACATTACTGGAAGTGCTTCACGGCACACACACACACACACGTGCACACGCATGGCCCACTGATGGATTTTTCTGTAGTCCATCTGTATGCTGTCAGCTGCCTCAGTTATGGTTGCCCGTAAATGCTGACCAACTATAGTCACACCTTATTAGCATTTACTAGCTTTATAGCGAAGGGCTCTGTGATTATCATTTTTTTCATCTTGGTGGGGGCTGGATGTGTGGAGGAAGAACATGCCAAACTCCCAGGTGGGGAGGGGAGGGGGGGCAGAAGTAAAATGTGAGAGCTGTAAAGTATGGTAGTAATGGGCAGCTCTCAGCCTATGAGTCTAACAGGCAGCTGAGTGTGAGAGGAGCACCACCCTTCACAGTCCCTGGTGAGAATTTTATATGGACAACTCTCAAACAATGACTGCAAAACACATCTGCAAGCAGTCATTTAGTGTATTTTAATGTATTTGAAATTCATACTATATTTTGAGGGGAAAAGGTATATATCATGATACTTTTGGGATTAGTATTTTTGTAATAAAATAATAAAAATATTTTATGAGCTACCCTGTATATTTTATGAACTATGGTGAATAATACATTTTATCATATAGTCTATAGGCTAGTTTCCTCATTTATCAGGTTCTCTTTTTTCCACGTTTTCTTTTCCATATACACTTTGTTTGTGGGAGGTTTTGAGAGATGCTGCCTGATTTTCTGCACTACTTCATGCTGTGTTATGTATGTGTATTCCGTTTCCACACCCGCCGTCACTCACCTCAGTCCTGTGCTGTCAGTGCTTTAAACAGTTGGTTATACAATCAGCTCGTTTTGTCCCTGAGCAGTTCTGCATGAAAGCCAGCTTCCATCAGCCTGTAGCCACTTGATACAGGGAAGTTTGGGTTTCCTGTCACAAGCGAATGAGCAAAGTTCCCCGGGCTCCTTGACGGCGTGGTGCGGTGGCAACCGTCTGAGCATCTCCACCTGTCTCACTTAACCTCTCACTCGGTCTCATCCTGCAATAGGGTTCAGTACGTCTACGCTGACTGCTTAGTTTACCAGTAGCAGCATGGTATCAAAACATTTTAGCATATTTTGATTTTTGTAATTGAATTGCAAATTACACTTTAATGAAACACATCGACAGAGGAAGATGGAGCCCCCCCTTTGACTTCCTCTCAAGGTTTCTTCCTCTTGCTCTCAGGGAGCTTTTCCTTGCTACTATTGCTTTTGGCTTTGCTCACTGGGAGCTTGAACTCGGTCATCTGTGAAGCTGCTTTGAGACAATGACTGTAGTAAAAAGCGCTCTAAAAATATATATTTTTTATCATTAAAAATTATGATTATTTTGATTTATTTTGATAAAGTTTTGACGTATATATAATTTGAAACAAAACACCATCTCAAAACATGTGCATAATAAAGAATCAAACATTCTTTTTAATTAGGTATTTCTTTTCTTATCCCAGAGACTGCAAGTCACATGCCTTTTAACCTCCAGCATAGTGTAACATAGCATCTGATCCAGTGTATCCTCGTGGAATCAAGGACTTTGGAATGAAGGGTTTTGCTTGCGCTGCTCCTTTCATTCTCTCTGCTTTTGCCTGCAGGCATGTGTAAGCAATGCACTAGTGATGCATGTGTAAACACTAATGGAATGCACTACTGTGAAATTAGACACTAACCATTTTAATTAAATTTCAAAAATCTAATTTTTATATCAGTGATGGAGTAGACCACTGTGCAAATATAAGCACTAAGCATCACAATTATTTGATTTTTTTTAAATATAGATCACTGGTCTTGTTCTATGTCTATGCATGCAAACCTGTAAAAAAAATTGGTTACATAATTCCAAAATTTCAAAGTCCATGTTTCCTAACCACGAGGATACACTCACCATCTACAGAGCAACAGATGCACTGTGTACACAGGTACACTGTGGTGGAGGTCAGTTATAAGGCATGTGATATACTGTATTTTGGATAAGGAAATCAATACCTCATTGACTCACATTAGCACTTCGTCTGCAGTGGTGTATCCAGGGGCCTGGTCACAGGTGTATTGGCATCAGCTGAATTCATCAGACGTGGCCCGTCCTCTCTTTATCGCTTCAGTGCACGTTATTGGCTACATTTTTATTCGCAAACATCACATTGTTTTGATTTCACCGCAAAGTTCAGCGCGTCTTTTACCTTGAGACGAGCGGCAGTACACACACACACAAACCCAAAGCCACCAGTCTAAACTGAGCGACCCAGAATGGTTCTTCCAGCTACGCGTGCTTCATGATACATTACACGTTACCTAACACTTGAGTGAGGACTGACCTGCTAAACTTCTGTCTAACGTTTTGAAGCTAGTTAGCCATATTATAAAAGCTTGCTTAACTTCACCAGTAAGCTAGGTTTGTTTGAAGGTAATGTTAGCTGGCATAACATATTTTGCCTTAACGTTAAGACACAATAGTTTGTGTGGTTCAGTAACGAATACAAATAATTATATAAATAAGCTAATTATAGGAGTGATCGTTGAGCACAAAAAGCACCGTATGTATTTAGTGACTGAAAACGAGCCAGGATAGTTAGCTATCAAGCTTGTTAGCATTAGTCAGCTAATTTTTAGACACAAATAATGGCAATAGGAAAAACTAACTGCATTTTCAGTTTTTTTTTCTTATGACATGATGTGAGAAATGAAAGGAAATGCCTGAATTCTTGCCTCCTATATTGAGTCTGGTGTCTCAGTGTTAATGGTATGGTGTACCAGGGCTCTCACAGTATGCTTCAAGGATTCAAGCTCATTTGTCATCCATGAGAAGTTGGCGATATGACTTGTTTTTTTTGAGGGGGGGGGGGTTGTTTGTTTGTTTGATTGCTTTTTGTTTTTTTGTCGTTGTTTTTTAATATGTGTAAGTATTTGGAGATACTTTGGACAGTAAAGTGAAATTGCTTTGTTCAGCCCTGCATGCTATGCCTTCTGTTATCCTGTCCAGACATTTTGCATGAACTTGAGAGGCTTTAATGAACAATTTACAGAGTATACTCAATTTACAGAGTATACTTAATTTACAGAGTATACTCAATTTACAGAGTATACTCAACTGTGTGTGTGTGTCCTGCTTCTTGCATAAGGCTGTAGAGCCAACAGCAAACAAAGTATGACTTGTGAAATATGTATAAAGAATACTGAACAAAGAATTATGTGTGAATGTATTACATACTTTAACCCTCTGTGCTCTGTGTGGAGTATGGCCTCTGTGTGGAACCCTGGTTTTGAAAAAGATCCGACCATATGATTGGTTTGTATCGTTGCTGTTTGTAATTCTCCATACAGCGCCGGACTGTGCATCTGTGAGGATTAGGCATTTTTCAAGGGGAAATTACAGTTTGGGTTTGTCGCCGGCGTGGAATGAGAAAGCACTACATTGCGTGTTACAGGAGAGGCGGGCTCGTGAGAAAGAAAGCTTGTTTTTCATCTGTGTGAAATCACTGACAGCAGAAGGGGAAAAAATTAAAAGCAATCAAATTGTGTCGACATAACTAACGAGTCAGAATATTTGAGGAAAAAGGTGCCATTTTGTTAGACTAAGCTCGAGTGGAGTAAGGGCTAGTTTCTATGACGATGACGGCTCTGGATGTGGAAGTACCACTACAAAAGCAAATTTAAATGTGTGGCTCTTGTCCCGGTGACTGCATGTACTGTACATGTTCTGTGTTTCAGTTGATCTTCTAACTAAGCAACTGGTGAGCTTGGCTTAATAATTACCTGAGGGGTTCAATCAGGTACGTCTGAGAAGGAAAAGTTTAAAATATCTAGGGACCCTCAGGACTAGTACTGAATATTGAGACCTATTACAGCAGTATTCATACACAGTGTTCATACACTATGGTGGAGAGAGGCCAAGACATAGGGTAGTGTAAACATTAACCGTAACTAATAAACTCACAGTTTTTTTCCCCTTACGTTAACCTCCCAGTACCTGAGTATTTAACACAAGTGACAGCCAACTAAGATACGTATCAGTATCATAAAGCCAGACTTCGCTTATACTTTATTGGTCGTGTGATTGATTATTCCTGACAAATGTCTTTGCTGTGTATATCAGTGTGACCTGGGTCTTAGCATAGCTGTAATAGATACATTGAGATAATGGACAGATATGTTAGATATAACACTTTATACTGGTCTGGGATTAGCATGTACCACTGATCATCATAGATGCCATCTGTTTCTTGTCAATGGAAAAGCCAATTGTGCCATGCTAGTATGCTCATAATAACTCTTAATAACTACAATGTGTGAATGATGATATAATTACAGGAAACTTTGAACGGTCCCTTAACTTTGAGTATATTTTTAAACACAATTTGAAAACCTATTTATTTTCCCTAGGATTTTAGTCTTAAGGTCTGTTTTGGCCTGTTGTACTGTGTTACCTGAGTCTTACCTGCTGCAATTTATTGTTTTATTTTTGTCTGTTTTATGTTAAGTTATTTTCTTCTGACTTTTATGGTTTCCATTGTTTGATTGTACTGTAATGGTACATGGCTGAACCTTGTCTTTTGTCTATAAATGAAGAAAACTTTGAAGCTTGAAGTTTTTTTTTTTGATTTTGGCTGTGGTGGGGCTAAACATATCCTCAAATTCTGCCCAATGTCAGAAAGTTTTAAGATGTATGAGTTTATTGCTGCTCAGCGTTTGTCAGATTTGCCAGGGACTGTGTTAGATACTCATGCACACCCCTGTGCAAGGCTGTCTGTCTATCCTTGGTCTGCGCTTGGACCTGCGTGCCAAGGGGAATACCAAACTAAATGCTAATGTGCTCCTCTCCACCACACAATATGGTGACCTTGGCTATTTTGTTTTGTCCCTTCAGGACAAAGCAATCATGCTCTGCACAAGGTACAGTCAAAGTATAAACAGACACCAGCAGGGGAAATAAACCTAACCTTTGTGATTTCATAATAATGTAATGACTTTAAAATGGCAAGGCAAACTGTTATATAGCCATTATTTATTTTTTATGTTATTGGCTTTTGTACCAATACAAAAGGGTTGGAACCTTTATTTTGAAGTGCATGTCAAATCTGTTACAATTGTTATTAAAATGGTCTCAACTGTTATTAATACGGACTTTATAAAAACTTGTCTCTTAGGTTACCTGTGGCATTTTGAAATGTAACACCTTGTATTTGTCAAAGCCACATCATTGTTTCCACTGTAGACACACTTTAAAACAACCAGCAGGAACTGGAGGTGAGTACTTGGAAACCCAGTGTCCCTGAAATGCTGCTATGAAAAATAAATGTGGTTTAAAAGAATGTGTCCTAGATCAAAGCTTGGTGCCCATCTCTCCTGAATGGATTCAGTTTTTTTTTCCCTCTACTATAGCTTGTATTTTTTTCCCTTCTCCCAGCTTTTAACTTTCCTTTGATTCATGGGAATGCTGACATTTGTTGTCAGTTCCAAGAAGATTAATGAATTTCCCCTCTATTCATCCTTACCAGTGCTTGTTTTGAATGGGCAACTACGCTAGAACTTTTAGGATTGGTTGCATAAGGTACTTAACTTTAACTGGCACATTTGCCCATGTTCAATGCTCCATAGATCTGAGATCAGGCTTATTTTTAGTGCTTTTTGGGGTTGGTGAACCAATCCATATATTATTAACATCTTGCTCCACACAGATGTGTTTTTTGTCTGGATTTTCTTTATAATGGCCCTGTCTTTAGCTCAAGTACTGTTCTCTGAACTGAAATATGAAAGATTACTCGACTACCAGACGTAGAGGGAAGAAAGTCGTATTAGCAAAGATTACCTTGTTGAAATGCCATTTCTCACAATTATATTGTTCATTGGGTTTCGATAGCATGTAGTCAAGCACCAACAATTGAAACGGTTCCTAGATCTCTAACTTCTTTCAGCCTCTTTAGTGGACCACTTGTTTTTCTATAACCCGTGTTATGTTTTATTCTTTGCATTTTTAAAAAATTGTTTTATATTTTATCTTTTATGTTTACTTCAGTGTATTCTGTTTTATTGCTATTCTGCAAAGCACTTGTTTAAAACATACAATAATGACTACATTATTGTTATTACGTTGAAAAGAAGCAAAATCTTGAACTGATATGACTCCTGTAAGATATAGTGCAAACTGCTATGACTCCCATACTCCCACTACTTCATGTTGAATTGTATTTCAATTGTTTGTTGTATTTCTAAGTCATACAAAGTGCACTGTATTCACGTAGTGGTTCAACAAAGTGTACTGCCCAGTACCCCATTTTGTTACATTTCAGAATATGTCGTCTTACTTATCCCACTGAATCATGCTGAGAGGAGGGAGGGTTTGAGGTGTGGGGGAACAGCCAACGCTGGCTCATCTTGTCTTGTACAGCTGAGGGATAAGGGCCTTTACTCAAGAGCTCAACAGCAGGTGGCAAGAACGTGATACCCAAATCTCTCCAGCTAGAAGATCAATGTTAACTGAAACTATCCTGCCAGTTACAGGCTTTGAACTCACGCCGATCTAAATGTTGCCGAAGGTCTTCAACCACTGAGCTACAACCAGAAAGCTAAATGGCACTACCACCTAGAAAGCCATTTAGGGAGTTGTCTGGGGAGGCATAAGCTCGAACCAGTGGAGGTGACTTTTATTTAAATATGGCTGAACCTTGGCTTCCCTGAGGTCCTAGGAACAGATTACATTGAGTGCCTTTTTTACCCCTAACCATCTGCACATCACTGTGTATACACAAGTGTCCCCAGACAGCAGTGGCTGGTAGACACACCACACAATGAGAAGAGTTAACAGTCTCAAAGTCCTTTTGGTTTATAGCTGGAACATTATAAATGTATCCTAGCTTTTCTGACAAGCCACTCGTGTAAGATTTTTGGTCGCTGTATAAGTCAACAAGCACTACATCTGAAATGAAGGTCACTGTACTAATATGTCAAACTTTATTATGCCATTTGTTATTTGACTTAGTCATTGAAATTATTGTTCTCAAAATCTTTTACAGAACACAAACCATATAATAAGTTGTAACTCATTTATATATTTTTTAGATTTATATATTTTCACACATTCATTTATTTTGGGTACTGACATGTTTCGGGTCTGATTTCTAAAGTAGTTCCAGGTGATAAAGAACTCTTTGCCTTAACATGTTCAGCATGCATTGCTTGATGATGCATATGTGTGTGTGTGTGTGTGTGTGTGTGTGTGTGTGTGTGTGTGTGTGTGTGTGTGTGTGTCCTGTGGGCAGCAAGGTCTTGCTCCCCTGCCAACAGCAGTCCGGCGTTGTACTGCTGCGTCAGCTCTCTGTCCTCTCTCTCTCTCTCTCTCTCTCTCTCTCTCTCTTTCTCTCTCTCTCTCCTGCTCGCTTTGTTTCTCTTCCTCCCTGCACTCTTGCCTACCCCTCTTTCTCTACTCCTGTCCCTCGGGGAGTCAGGGGTGAAGGGCTCACTGGGGAGAGCAAGTCAACATTCATCTCAGAGCGAGTGCACAGCGGCATCTGTTGATGGTGATTCGTGGTCCTTCCTCCTCCTTTCCCTGCTTCTCCACCTCTGCCTGCTCTCTCTCTCTCTCTCTCTTTTCTCTCATCCTCTCTCACTCCCCCTCCCTGTCTCTCTCTCCCTCTCCCCCTCTCTCCCGCTCCATCCTTTATGGTATTTATTCAAAGCCTGTGTCAGCGCTGTTCAGCTCCAGCTCATCTCCCCACCGCTGTCTGCTGATGGGGGCAGGACGGATGCCGGGTTTTGCTGCGCCGCCTGTGGGGGAGGCGTCCGGACAGAGCCTCCGGCGGGGCTAGCACCGTGGGGCTCTCTTCACGGGTGCACAGGCGGATTGGATTGCCTGGCCCTTCTCCGCTAGATCTGATTCTTAAGGCGTGGGGTCTGATCCCCTTTGGTGCAAAACTACAGCTGTGGGCAGACACCACGAAATCGCTTCTGACTTCCAGTTGATTTTTCAGGATCAGTCTCGTTTCTGATCCGAGTCTCTGGCCACCCGGTCAAATGTGACGGTGGAGAGTTGAGCAGATTTGTAATTTGGAGTTGAGTGTAACTGGAAAGGATTGGAACCACACTTGGATTCGTAGAGAGCTTTTGTTATCACAGAGTTTCAGGCCACTGGCAAGACTGTCCGGACGAGCACATGGATGTGTTTGGATTCTCAAAGATGGGTAAACTGTCAGGGTGAGTGTGACTCACATCACATATAGTTTCTCTCTCTCTCTCTCTCTCTCTCTCTAGAGGCCATGGGTTAGGTTGTAATATCAATTATCACATGTCAGTGATTGGTAAGCTGTGCAGAGTGTTTGTTAATTCTAGAAGGTTTGGGAAGCCCAACCTGCAACTTCATTACTGAGACTGAGTTTGTGTGAGTGATCCAAAGAAGTAGAGAGGTGACCCAGACCGAGCCGACGAGGGTAGTGGGGATGTTTACCTGAGAGCTGGACAAAGAAGCATGATGAAATAAAACCGAACGAAAAATGACAGCTTCATATTTGCAGATATCAGAGTAAAAGAATATGAAAGATATTCCTTTGTGCATTTAATGAGATACATTACTATGAGGAATCAAGGGGAGCATTAAGATCATGGGTGAATGTGATTTTAATGCTCACTGGAAAAAAACTGGGCTTTTTAGTTGTTGTTCGCTTGGAAGCGAGAAATGTGGATTGAAATACAATTGCTTAGCACACATAATGCAGATCATACTACTGAATAGCTAAACAACCATTTAAGTTGTAGCCACTAGCAGCTAAAATCACTGCTTCTCTCTCCAGTAGCCCGCCATAGGAAGTCAGTTTAGCGGACTAACAGCCCCTCAGCACTATAGCTGCCTGTACGTGGCACTGTGTGCTTGATTTGAGGCCCAGATAATCTTTCTAAGAGATTTGGGCTTGCGATGGCCGCTACCCCCGGCTCTCCTCACCCAAGCAAGAGAGCAGAGTGGCACCTCGACGCCTGTCAACTAGAGGGCCGGGAGGAGGAGAGAACTGCGTCCACGGCAACGCATGCAGTGGAGCCTGTTGTGAAAGAACAAAAACGTCTCGGGATATTGAAGAGCTCGTGAGAGGAGGTTGAATATAGGGAGCTTAGAAAATACAGAAGACTTCACAGGATTATTCTTGATTGCAGGAAAAGTGATTGTCATGTAGGTGTGGAGAGGATGGATAAACATTCAGAATTTGGCTGAATTCACCTGATTCTGGCTTTGATCATATACATGTGGAAACAGCTCCTAAGACACTTCCTTCTCTCTTCAGACAGTCCCGTTTGCTGGGTCATCATTTTCCGTTCCACCTAATCTGGTCCAATCCAGAGTTTAAACATTGCAGTTTTGTTTTAGACTGTCACATAACTGGAAGATTATAATTAATGCTGATGCCATCATTTGCATATGTTCTCACATGGTCAGACACATGGATTTAAGCAGTTTGGTTAGACTAGTGAGTATCATTTGATGTTAAATGTTTGTGTGATTATAATAAAGCACTTGGCATTACCCAACTTTAGTGCAGGACTGAGTAAGGTTGGCATAGCTGTAAGATACATGTGGTAATGTAAAATCATTCCATCAGTATTGCCAAAGAGCACTCATATCCAGAATAGTTTTTTTTTGTTTGTTTGTTTGTTTGGACAAAGTGTAATGGTCCTTTGCAGTGTAACATTTGCAGTGTAACATTTGCAGTGTAACATTCCGGAGGTTTTCCCCTGTTTTGTTTTGTTGGGGGGGGGGGGGTCATACTGAAAAACAAACTAACTCATCGTAAGAGTTTGGTATGTCTGATGAAAGTGCTGGTAAAGGATACACTGTGAGACAATGATTCACAGCGTGCAGAACACTTGTCTGATCATGTACATTTGGCCTGGCTAACACGGACGCATCATTTCAGTACTGTGAAAGTCACACTCAAGACCATTGTAAAAATTGGCCTACTCAATCAGCAAGATGCGGATAAATCAGTAAACGTTTCACATGCTGAAGAGCATATATATATATATATATATGTATGCTTTTCTCGTTGTATTTCTGGCCTTTTATATGGAGAAAAGCTAATCAGTCATTGACAGTCCACTTTGTGCATTTTGGGTTTAATGGCCTTTTTGTTCTGTGGTCAAGGCTGCCTGATATGTGTTCAACTCAGAGCATTTTCTCTGCAGTGGTGAAGTGGGTTTGCTCGTATTGTGTGAAAAGCTGCAAAAATAAGTCACACAATGGAAAATACAAGATTTTTTAGGTTTCCCACTTGAAAAAATCTCTGCACAGGTAGAGGAGATATCTTACCAGGCTCTGGACTGTAGGTAGAGCAGATATTTTACCAAGCTCTGGACTGTAGGTAGAGCAGATATCTTACCAGGCTCTGGACTGCAGGTAGAGGAGATAACTTACCAGGCTCTGGCCTTTAGGTAGAGGAGATATCTTACCAGGCTCTGGACTGTAGGTAGAGCAGATATCTTACCAGGCTTTGGACTGTAGGTAGAGGAGATATCTTACCAGGCTCCAGAGACCAGTGATATGCAGCATCACTGTCCTTGTGTTTGCTCTTGCCATTTTCATAAAGAGATTTAGGTTTTTTTAAGTAATAAAGATATTGCAAAATGTGCTGGTTTTTTAAACTGGGTACAATCCCTTACAAAACAATGTCACTATACACATTACATTACATTTCAAAATTACATTTTGTGCTTTGATCCCATTTTTCCTGTAATTAATTATGTGCAATGACATCTTCATAAATTCTTAATTGTTGCCTTGTCATAACACTTTCATAAGTAACTTAGTTTATGTAAACCAAATGTCATACACACAGAGTAAGATTTGGTAGTAGTTTTTAGTTCTTTTTTTCTTTTTTACAATGTTGACAAGTATTTAGAAAGTTTGTCTCAGTGTGGTCTTTTCTCTGTTTGCTTCTACTTCTCTGGGTTAATTACTTGAAAACTCATGTTTAAACTTGTGTTGTTTACTGTAACACCAGCTGTAGGTATACCTCCAAAATGGTGAATCAGATGTCACACACATGACAAAGACCGATGGCTTTTCAGAACCCCTGGCTGTAAGTCCCCACATACGAGTGCTAATTGATCGACCGTAAAATTCATGCTTCGGTTTTCAGTCCATGCTCGGGCTGGGAACTGCAGGGGACCTCCCTCTAACCTGAGGTCTGCAAGTTCTAAGGTCCTCTGACTGGTGGTGAACACTGCTGTTGGGCGCAGTAGCTGAAAAGTTATTTTGGGATCTCTGGAAGATTTTTCTATTCCTACGGCCAATGCTTTACAACACAACTGAACAAACCTGGTTTTACTGGACCAGCATGTTTCACACTGTGTCAGCAGTAGAACTTCTAATGCACTTGTAAATCTTTGAAGAAAGAAAAGCTAGAGGCATGATGTCTTACAAGATACTAAGATTAGTATGCTTCGTACTTGGCAATGTTAAACATCTTTTGTTTATGTGCATTTCAGAAATGGGTGAGTCACTCAGCATATTCTTGAACCCCTTCATTTACATTATGACAATAATATTTCATATAATTACAACCACCACATGAAACACAAAATGAACTTATCTCTTCTCAGTGCAACTATCCCCAAGTAATTTGGAGGTGGATTAGTTTGGAAAGCAATGCTTTAGAAACTCTATGGGTATATGGTTTGGCAAAATTGTTTCTGGGAAGGACAGATTCACTTCTTTATTCATTGTACTTTCTAGCATACAAGTACTGATCCATCTATTTTAAGCAACATTTTGTTTAAAGGCTTAGATATGCACAATGGAAGGTTTGGTGAGCGTGCTACATCACTGAGAAGTACCGTGGTTTTGCTGTCTGTTTCACGCTCCATCCCTTACCCTGGAAACAAGGATAAAAGCTGGTTTGAAACTACACATAATCTGTGGATACGAACAGAACCGAACAGCAGGGACAATTTGTGGATTAGACCCTGTTTTCATTATATGACCTTGTTCTTCTTTGCTTAGTTAAGAATGGCAAGAAGACCATTCTTCTGCACAGGATAATATCACTGGTCTAAACAGCTAAGGCCTGAAGGGTGCTCAAGGCTAGCATATAAAGGTCAGGACAGATGTCATTACCAAGCCGTTGCTGATTTGCAATCAGTTTAGCAATTTCAATTTCAAAAGGATAAGGTTATACTTTTCCCAAGGAAAACTGATTCTAGACAAGTGTACAGGGCTTTGTATTCCTTCCAACATATTTCCCGTTGCCCTGTTTCTAACGCACATGTGTCAGTATCAAATAAAATGAACTTCACTGTGTGGTTCTTTGTAAGCATATCAGTCATGTCCAGGGTGTAGCATGCAGCTGCTGAGTGCTTTTGTGCACAGATCCTTAATACGCTGTGCATTATCCATGTAATCGCTCTGGTCTACCAAGAACAGATGTTCCATTTCCTCAACTGCCAGATGTGAGGGCATATCACTCTTTCACGTGCTGTTAAAATTGTTTCAGGGGCTTTTTAAATGAGTGACACAATCCCAGCCATTTGTTTTATGGGAGGGTTTATTTAAATTGTTCAGTATGACCCTGCACATGTTTGATCTGAAAATAACAGTGTACATTTTTTATTTATCTGGATTTTCTTTATAGTTTGCAAAGTGCTTAGCAATTAAATATATTGAAATACAATGCATAGGAAGACCAATGTTAGAAATTAAATTAAACTGATAAAAAGTCAATAAAATGTAACAGAATAAAGACAATTAAACACAATATTAAGTTTCTTACCCTCAACAATGGAGAAAATGCCTTGGATTTTCCAGGCTGGTAATAGTATACCATTCGTTTTTTTCATATATTAGTGAAATGACTCCTACACTACTGATGTAATTTTGGACTTTATATATTTGTATGTTTTTATACCTAAAAATTATTTTAAAGAAGAAATATTTTGGGAGTCTTTTTCATTTCCAGCAATCAGAAAATCCCACTATATGTGTTTATTTAAGAGTATCAGACCTTGACTGAATTTTTACGCTAACTATGAAAATGCGCTTTTGGTTGTAACTGGGTTTCCTCAATGTTTTTCAGAATACAGTGTTTTGAGGGCCAACTGGCATTTAAGCAAGTAATTTCAGTCTCACTTGTTCTGCTGTGTAATATTTGCTTGGAGGAAATTGGCAGCTTGTTGTGAAATCGGTTATTTCTCGGTGAAACTCTACCAAGGCTGACTTTCTCCATAACAGTTCCCAGTAGATGTGAAGGGAACAACCTGTCACCGACACTAACAGGTTCATGGCGAATCTTTGATGATGTCAGTTTTTTTCCCCCTGAAGCAAAATAGAGACGGCAGTACGAAAACCTTTACAGGCCTTTAACTTTATCCAGGCCTGACAACCTTCTCTCTGCTCATTAACTCAAATAACATATCCCAAATGTAGAACTGTTCTTCTAAATTCCTCTTTATCTCAGCATCTTCAGAGACGATGACTGTTCGCAGCCTACACTTTTTAATTGCGTAGGCTGTTCACACAAGGGTTTAATACTGTACCTCATGTAATAGACATACCTCACATTTACATGGCAGACCTGTCCATAGAGGGACAGTGTCACTGAGTTGTGGGTGTTTCTATTCAGCACTTCATTGTTCTCTCAGCTATACCAAGCTGGTTTAAAATATAAAACTACTCTAAATGTGAATGCTTCACATTGGACAGTTCCCAAGTCTTCCCAAGGCACTCTGGAACACTGGTATAGATTTGATTGTGTGCTGGAATTTGATTGGATTTGATTGGCTGCGTAAACCTGTGTTACGTTTGGTGAGCACCCCACAATCAACGGAGCCCAGTCCAGGTCTGGAGCTCCGATATGTGATGCCCTGGGCATTTCTGCCCTGGCTTCCCACACCTACATCCTTTCCACACCGCAAAATCCCTCTGGCTGCTCTTACACCAGCAATGCAGCCGTTCTGTAGCCCTAGCCTGAACCTCTCGTGCCGAACATAACGCCTCGTAATTTACTCACTTAACATTGCCGCTTGAGAAACGATCTATTAGGTTACCTTTATGTAGTAGCTTCGGTTTGATTTATGGTGAAAAGAAGAATTTTGACCTGTTCTGCAGGCCAGGTTCTCTGTTATCCCCTGCACTTTTGACAGTTCATGCCCTGTGGAAGTTGACATTTAACTGCTGGGAGGAAATTTCGTTTCGACATACCATCCCAGAAACAGACAAAAACAAGTTCATACAAACATGTTGACGTGGCATCGTTTGCAAAGTGACTCAAGAAGATCAGTAACACCTCCTTTTTTTACACCATACTCCAGTTGATCTGTTCAATGAGGGCTTTGATGGCCATTTTAACCAGATTCATCCAGTAGTTAATGCCATTAGCCATTATGTCCGCTGGCTAGACCATCAAAACATCCAGGGTTGGGCAAGGTTCCACACTGGATAAAGCATAAAGCACTGGATAAACCCAGGGGCTAAAAGGAGCTAGAAGGTCTTAAAAAGCTGTAGCCAGTACTCATATATATATACACACACACACACACACACACTATCTACAATCAGTTCTAGTCTTATCACTGGGGTGTTTTCTTTCAGACTGAGACCTGCACTGTTCAGCAGTAAAGTGAACTGACCCCAGTGCATCTCTCTCTCTCTCTCTCTCTCTCTCTCTCTCTCTTTCTGTATCTATCTATCTATCTCTCTCTCATCTTGCTGGAACATTCTGTTCTGCTGCATTGGGTAGTGGGCTCTTTGCCAGCTGTTATGAACCCCCATTATACACACACTTAGAGGACAGTCTGCAGTGTCGTCTAACGGTGCGATAATCCTCGTACGAGCTCCACGGTGCTGTGACGACCTCTGGTCAGTCGCCGTTTTAGATGTTCAGCAGCACATGACGTGTAGGAGCTTTTTTGGTTTTCCTGTTGACAGCATAAGGCTGTAGAGCTCAGGAGTGACTCAGCCAGCAATGCTGGAAGGACAGTGATTGCTGATGGCCTCTGGAGTATCAGTAGGTCCAAGCACTAAAGTTTTTTGTCCTGGATTTGGGAGCAAGGCAAAAGACACAAAGCAATGTCAAGTGATTTTTCAAATAAATGTCAAAACACGCATTACAGCAGTACCTCTGAACAACGCTGTGCAATATATAAAATTAAGCCAATGACTTTTACCGTAATGTCGTAGAGAACATTAAAAATTGATTCATCTTTGTTTTAGCGCAGTATGTTGTCTGTGGCTGCTGAGGGTGGCAGCTGAGATATGGTGGGCTTAATTGAACAAATACAGTAATGTGTATATATCTAAGAACAAAGATACGAAAATTTATTTGTCCTATCAACATAAACCGTTAATCAAAAAGCAAACATCATTGCCATGTAAATATACGGGTAGTGCAAGCGAGAGTGAGGAGAAGCCTGCTGTGAGTGAAACCATTCTAGGGTTTGCTTACCTCCTTTTAGTGCAGAATGGAGTGTAGTAGCCAGTGCGCTGGTCCAAAGTACACTGACATGAGTTTCACTGTTGTGTAGTTAGTGGTAATCATTTGGTACACAGGATGGTGCCCAATAATCATGAAATATTTGTGCAGTTGTAAAAACCAGGCTGTGCTCATAGGAAATTGTCTCTCTGCCTACCAAGCAGAGATGGGCAGAAGTTCTATAAAAAACTACATTTCCCAAACTGTCCTCTGAGCATCAAAACTACTGTATAGCACCTACTGGCTTTGGGCTTCCCCCATACTGCAGTGAAAGCAGAATTACAATAATCTGATTATTATTATTATTTTAACTGTCCTTTTCTCTTTGGTATTCAGTAGAACGTCCCAAAATTTGTTGACTATAGTGTTAAAACAACTTAACCATCAATTCATCAATTGATGGTGGAGTCCTGGCAAACCATTTATCTTCAGCAGCTTCAGGCATTAGTAGAAGATCCTGAGCCCATCTTCAGCAGTTTCAGGCATTAGTAGAAGAGCCTGAGCCCATCTTCAGCAGCTTCAGGCATTAGTAGAAGAGCCTGAGCCCATCTTCAGCAGCTTCAGGCATTAGTAGAAGAGCCTGAGCCCATCTTCTCGAGAGCCTGCCTGGAGCCCAGCGCCTAAAACGCCGGGCGTAGAGGAATCCATGCATTTGCTCTCAGACTGAAGATGCTTTATTTATGACTCCCTCCAGCTTGGACTAAATGGTCCGGGAACTGCCCACGTTTCGCTTTTGCCCATCAGCCAAAACTAACGGTGGGCAGTTGAGAGGCACTCTGGGGCAGAAGGGCTACGGGCGACGGTGGGCCATAGGCTGGTGCTACAGCCAATCGGCATTGAGCTGATACTGCTGGTGGTGCAAAGGTTCTTGAGACACGGTGATGTACCAAAATAACCCCCCTGCTAGCATCCAGCCCCTTGCAAGCCTGACACCCACATGGTACACATTCTCTTCGAACAGCACGGAGCCTCTTTGCAGATGAATAATGCAAGGTGACTTGATGTAAATGCAAAGTTTTAAAAGGACCTATGGTTTTAAAAGGTCACCATATTTGGCAGGTTAACTGAACAAATTCCACACACGGCAACCGGAGTGCTTCTAAGAGAAATGTTTTTCTACAGCTTTAATGCAACATTTCTGCTCTTTTTCTGCCGAAAAAGCCTTTGGCAAATGTGCAGAGGCCAGGCTCATTTCTGCTCTATAACTGAAGTTCCCTTTAAGCGGCTGTTCCCTTGCTGTTGCGCTGTGGGCATGATAGAGGAGGGAGTGGTGTCGTTTAGCTTGATTGTTATTCAGAATGTAATGGCAGTATCTTTGAACGCAGTTGCGAAGCTCCAAAGCCTCACTGCGTCTGCGTGGCGCTAAATGGGTTCAGCTGGGGCTCGTGGTCTGAGAGAGAGAGGAGAGAAAAGAGGGGGTACAAGGCTGTCTCTGGCTGCCGGCTCGCTCTCTCTCTCTCTCTCTCTCTCTCTCTAGCTAACTTTAAAGCTGTTGTAGCAGGAAGCACTGGTGCATGGAGGATGGGCTGCCAAACCGTCCTGTGACATGCTGCAGTGCCTGAAACACACTGATATCCAACCGAAGCGCTCAGCTGGATCCACACTCCTTAATGCTCATGAAGCTGTGCGCTACTGCAGTAGACATGACTCTAAGCATACAAAAAAATTCCCACCACGCAGTCAGCGTACAGATCTTTTGCACTGTTTTCTACATGTTGCATATTGTGGTGAATAAATTTTTTTTTCATCCATTTTCAGACTGACTCTACAACTTCTGGCATGCTATAAACGCAGTATAACAGCAAGAAGGAACTGCAGTAGATTTATGACAGTAGATTTACTTGTGTGCTTTACTTTTGAGATCGATATTTTGAGCCGTGTCTGGAAACACAAGAGACCTGGATCTCGACTGTGCAGTTAAAGGACCTCCCCTGCTTGCTTAGCTTCCGTTTCATCAAGTCTAATCTGCATGCGAGCGAATCACGAGCTACAAATGCAAATCTGAAAACATGTAAACAAAGAATTGAGACAAACCCCCCCCACCCCCCAAACAGCATGAATCTAAAATATGAGGAAGCTGCACACTGACACAATAAACAACAGAAATAGTTCTGAATATGGAGGTCTTAAAGCTCAGTGCAACAGAGAACCTTGGTTTCCTGTTTGCTAACAGCATTTAGCCAACTATCTGAAGTGCAGCCCATCAAATAGCTTTGAAGATCATTTAACTCTGAATGCAAAAATGGCCATTATCTGTAGAAGGTACATTGTGTAATCCTGAAGTGTCTTAAAGTACTTCTTTTACCCTTTTTCAGCTCATTTTTGCACCTTCTTTTAAAAGAAAGAAGTGCTCATGAATACAGAATATATATTTTTTTACTAAGAAAGAAAATCTCAAAAACTAAGAAAAATCTCAAAAGATCGTTCCTGAAAATCTATGACAAATGTATTTTCTAGGTATCGTGTGTGTCGTGTTTGAAGCTCCGAAGATTTTCTCTCACATCACAAAATGTGCTGGAGCATGACGATGGCACCTGGCAGCCAAGTCAAACAGGCTTAACCGTACTGTTGTGTTGGTGTGTCATATTTGTATATTGTATTGGTAATTTATCAGACGTTTCTTAGTTTAACCAACATTAGAACCGCCACACCATCTACATTTGCAGGACAGTTAAAGAACTGTTTTGACAGTTAAAGAGCTGTTTTGACAGTTAATGTTTTGACCACTCACTCACTCATTATCTGAACCGCTTAATACTGTTCAGGGTCATGAGAGGGTCGAGGGTTCGCAGCACATCAGGCACTGGGCAGATATACCCAGACCAAGGTGCCAATCCATCGCTGACGTTCAAGACGTTATCATAGACCGAGCAATTCGAGAGAAAATCGGTTTTCCTGAAAAAAGAGATACTGCGTGTACATTTGTAGTTGGCCTTTTGGGCTACTGCTTTAACTTTTACAGGTTCTAGAATATTTTTCATAGTCATCACAGTCCTACGGTGCTTGTTGCCTAGTTTTGCCAAAAAACAGAGGGGGGATTTGTATCTGGCTGGCTGTAATGGCACCAGTGATATGGTGAAATATAATCAAAGTGCTCTAAACTCTTACACTTGGCAAGGCCTTAGTTTTGCCAGAAAGGAAGGTAATTTCACTCAGCCTACCATTTTTCAGGTCTCCAGCGCCTAACAATAGCTCTTTCAGAATATTGATGTGCTGCTTGAAAATCTCAGAGCAATATCAAAGGCTTTTGCTTCCTGACCAAAGGATATGATATCAGTAGTACAATATTAGCCATTACAGTGGTTAATTGAATATTGGGAGCACATTGTTAATTACTTAAACGTTCTTTATTATGCTATGTGCACAAATACGTAGACTGATCACCATCAATGTGTATACAATAGGCGTTCAAAATTGTTAAAAGTATAACTTAATGACCTCTGTTTTCATGGATACAGCACATGTGCAGAAATAAGCCGTAAGATCTATGGGTGTGGTAGAAATGTTGTTTGCTGTTTTTCATGGTTTGTGGCAGAGGCACTAATCCAGCACAGAGCGGTTACAAAATGAGCTTTGGTTAGGCGTACGGCCACAGTATCAGAGAACAACAATAATACAATGATGATAATTATGCCAACAATAATTATGATATACATATTAATATCATTATTATTGTTATTACCTCTGATGATAGTAAAATTAATATTTGCATAATTGTAATATGACTATTTTGTTTATCATTATGTATTTGAATAATAATGAGATTCACATTTAGTTAAAATAGTCAAAAATAAAATTGTTTTTCTTTATTTAAAAATAATGACATTGTATTTGGTTAGCAGGTGCGGGGGGAATAGTTCAAGTTCCTACAGAGTGATCCAGTACTACCTGAAGCAGCAAGATGTTGCACGTGTGTTTGTGTTAAGAGCAGGTCTGAGGAGAAATGGGTTCAAAAGTACCGTTGCACCAGTTTTCAGTTCCAACTATCGCTGCTGCCCCCACTCCACCCACACTGTTGCAGGGCACATTTATTTTTGTCCACCAAATTAACAAATGGTGATAAAGATGCAGGTACCCTGCAAAATTAGTAAAATGTGGTGTTAGGCAGCTTTAACTCCCCAGAACAGCCACAAAATTAGAGCCCAGAATGTCACAGACAAGTTGTAATCATCCATCTTAGTGGAGAACTAGATTTAAAAGCCAGCATCTTCCAAAGTATCTGCAGCAGAGATAGCCTCTAAAGCCTCGAGACATTAGAAGAACATTCATTAGAAGATCCCTGGTGGCCCAGCGAAAGAAATTGAAGAAGGACTTACTGTGTTTAAATGCATATTAGAATTAATTTAGTTTGAAACAAACAAAGAAATAAAAAAAAACTTACAATTTAACTTTTTGGCTTCTGAATATACTGTCTATAAGCAGGAGCAAGCAAAGAGAATCAAGCAAAACAGGTTTGAAGGCCAGGAAGATGCTTATGTGTTTAGAAAATAAGCCATCGTAAAGCATTGCGGCTCCAGGCAGTACAGGGTGTGATTTTTCTGGGGCCTGGTTCACGCTGCAGGAACTTGGTATGCAATAGCTAAGCTACCTGAGATTGTATTGCTCGCCTTCAAAACTACACTGATTCAGAGAGCTCTGAAATCACAGATAAGCAACATTACAAAACTCCTTGCAGTTTCACTCCCTGGGCTGCCGAAACAAATAAACAAACTAATTCCCAAAACAACCAACTTGCTTCGGGGCTTCAGATAGGGGAAAATTGTTTTGAGGGTTTCACCCAAAGCTTTACAGCAACACGAGTTCTCCAGCAGCATCCTGTGGTTCCCACTCTGTGCCACGCCCTCAGATCCTTTCAGCCACGTGAGTCACCCCGCTGGACTTAACACAAGCCCCTAAAGTTGATTCAGCGCTAGCATTTACATCCCACGTAGGCCAGGAGACTGGGGGGGGGGGTAGCAGCTTACGAGATGGATACCAGGATGTGCCGAGAGCGGTCACACTTACCTGTGCATCTGCAGAATGCGTCATCATCGTGTTGAACAAGTCCCACCAAATGACTTTGCAAGATCATGCTTAGATCTTCCTGCCCTCCAACTGCAGACTTGTGATGGCTTGCTGTAGGGTATGTCTTTGGTGCACTGTTTTGAGCATTGGTTAAGGTATTGGGCTAGTCATCCAAAGATTGCTGGTTCAAGCCCCACCTCTGCTTAGCTCCTGAGCAAAGGCCCTTAACCCTCAATTGCCCAAGATGTATGCAGTCACAATTGTAAGTTGCTTGAGATAAAAGTGTCAGGCAAATGATATCAGAATGCAGTAAGGGCTATGTTCATGCCTTCTTCTTTAATCTAATTACACCATTGTGGCATGCACAGTGTTAGTCTGCTGCATTCATTAAACAGACATTTAAATGTGTCATTTGCTCCAGTACTTGCATAACATCATCCATAGCAGGAACTAGCTGCATTATAACGTTTTGAGTATTCAGTTCATTATGCATTACAAAGGGTAATTCATGCACCGCACTGATGCATTGTAATAGCAGGGGCATGCATGGAGACCAGGCTTCATGACTACATTATTTCTTATTATATAATTACCGAATGGAATTGTGCATTGTGTAACTTTTCCATGGACTAATTCTGTAGCCTTTGTTAAACAGAAATGCTAATGCCCCAATGTGTTTGTGGCAACTCTTTCTTCTTAACTTCATGGACATCCGTAACTATCTGTAGTATGTTTTTCTTCGTTGGTATTGTTTCTAGTTGCTGTTTTTTTTTTTTCTTATTAGCCTAGCGCCATTACTGCTAATGATTCTCTTAATGAATGTATTGTGTTCCTAAACATGTTTTGTATGAAATTCTCTGAGTTCTCTGAAAGAGTGAGAAAGGATGTAGCCTCTCCTGTGTAAAAAAACCGTGGCAAAACTATTTCAATAGATTTGTCAAATAATAGGCAGGGCAAAAAATCTGTAGAACCCCTGTATGTATTACATATGCCATAAACAACACTTAAAAATACTTGATATTAAAAATATATTTTTAAAATATAAGATCTAAATGTGGGACATTTTAGCCATGTTTGAGGCCCAACAGTAATTGTGACAGGCAAGATTAGAACTAAAGACAATGTTGAGAATGAATTTTATGAATTGGGTAAAATGAAGCGTTACACTGAGAACTGAGTTTGACCCAGTAACTGACATAGAACCAATTTCAAGGCTCTGTAAGCTTTACAGTGTCCGGCACTGCAGTGGTACCTTACAGCCTTGATTACATTGTTAAGTTAATTAACCTTTCAACTGCCGTCACAAGTGTGCCAGTTTTCTGTTCACTGAAATTTGCTGAAATGGATCTCCAAGTTACAAATGTAGAACCAAGGTGCCAGATGTTGCATTAAGAGTGTGAGGGAACATCATGTTCATCTTTTCAAGGGGAAGAATATGTTTTGTGTTTGTAAGAAACTAGAGAAGGAAATGGACTTTGTACTTAGTGCAGTTTGGAATCAGGCTTTGGTTGGTTCCCCTTTTAATGGTAACTTTGTATCATCAGATTCGCTTAGAAGACAAACATCCTAAAGCATTGAAAAGTTGAGCTTGATCTGTTCTTGCCTCTCTTCATGTTCAATGTCAAAGTTTCACCTGTAAGGAGATATGCACCTGTTCTAGTAGTTCTGTAATGTGTTTTTTTCTCCACTCCATTGTAGCAACAAGAACAAATCAGCAGGCTGGCCTCCTCCTGCAGCTAGCTGGGCCGGGCTGCAGGGGGCGCCCTACGGATGGGACGTGGCCCCAGCGCGGGATGCCAGGGACTGCTCCAGCGAGTAAGCTTTCTGGAGGGAAATGCATCCAGACCTCGGTGGCAAACCCCAAGCCATTCAAGTGGACAGTAACACCATTCATGTCCACCACTGCATTCACCAGTAGTGCCTGTACAAAACTCCTCCCACTCCAGTCCCCACCCAAACTCCTCCTACTCCACTCCCCACCCAAACTCCTCCCACTCCAGCCCCCACCAAACTCCTCCTACTCCACTCCCCACCCAAACTCCTCCCACTCCAGTCCCCACCCAAACTCCTCCTACTCCACTCCCCACCCAAACTCCTCCCTCTCCAGTCTCCACCCAAACTCCTCCTACTCCACTCCCCACCCAGGCTCCTCCTACTGCAGGTGCTTGCTGTTTTTCCACACTCATCAGACACTTTACTGGAAACACCTCCTTAGTGGGTTAAACTTAAGAAATATCACCTTTATTTCAGAATCTTACCCAAACAATGGGGAAATAATTGTGGAGGATTACAGTATAAACAGACTTAGCATG
The DNA here is from genome assembly GCA_028565775.1 of Sternarchorhynchus goeldii. Classification (NCBI taxonomy): domain Eukaryota; kingdom Metazoa; phylum Chordata; class Actinopteri; order Gymnotiformes; family Apteronotidae; genus Sternarchorhynchus; species Sternarchorhynchus goeldii. The sequence goes on along the minus strand of JAOXYF010000014.1, from coordinate 6,605,384 downwards.
ATGGTCCTGGTTTGGTTAACTGACAGGTGTTTTACAAGTAAATTTACTCATATGTAGAAATTAGTAATGAACTTGAATACCATTTGAATAAGTAAAGTACATGTTGTCAGGGAAACATAACTGCATGATGTCAGCACTATGTCTCCAAAGCCTATTGAGTGTAAAATCTCATCTTCTTAGCATGTGCCTACAAAATGGATGATGCAATCAGCGACTGGTTTGTGTGAATGTGAAATGTAGTAACTGACAGTGAGTTCATTTCATTTTCTGCAACATTTCACACACTGGCTGTTGGCATCTCTGCTTTAACATGAACAATGAAGATGACCTGTACACATTAGCAGCATTTCACGGTTCATCTCTTGGCATGCATAAAATAAATTATTTTGAATTGTTTGCCAGTTACCGCGCAGATCAAAATGTAATGTCCCATTGGCCCTGCCACTGATAATATGTTATATATTTGATTCTCCAGTTTGGTCTCTATAGCATCTTACATGTGTTTGTGTGAGTGTGTGTTCAGTTCTGGGACAGAGCTTATATTTTGTATACATCACAACCCCATCACAGCCTCTCTCTATGTCAAACAAATGTCTCTTGCTTTTCACATTCAATTCAACGCCAGTCTGTTACTGTACCTGTATGCAAATTTCTATCTTAGCACAAGATCAGTGAGAGGGTCTCCAAGCATGGCTTCTTCTGGAATAATAATTATCTTTCTGCACTTGTACAGTCAGTTCTCTACATGACTAATCCATGTGACCAATACATGGAGAGTCAGTTATACTCCAACCACGAGCAGCTTAATTCTCTACATCTCAAATAGGAACCCAGTTCTGGAGGCTGTGCAAGTAGCTTGGCTGAAGGCAAGACACTGTGGCAACAGGACATTATTTGCAAGAAGATTTTGGGTCTGGAGATTTGAGCAGGGATTTGCTCGAGTGTGTAAACAGAATAAATTGCTCTCCTGACCTGATGGGTGTCTGTGATACACTGAGCAAGATGGAACAGGCAGTGCAACACATATAAAAAACATTAGCTTGGCCAGCAGGAGCAGGGTATCTACTCCAGTTGGTAATATATGCTGTGGGCCTTATAATCAGTCTCAGTGAGAGCAGCATACGGCAAAAAGGGAGATGTTGGAGCGTATGACCTTGGGTGGAGGGGTGGGTGGGGTGGGGTGGGGTCGAGGAAGAGTGAGTCAGGGCTTGAAGTCGCCTCACTGGAGCTGAGTGCATTGTCTTCTGTTCAATGGGTCATGGCAGAAGCAGCGACTCTAAAAACATTTCCATCAACACTAAAACAAACACACGGTTGCCCTTCCTCTCTCTCTCCCTACCTTACTCTCTCTCTCTCTCTCTCTCTCTTTTGTTCTCTCCCATAATCCCTTTTTCTCCCCTCCCCCCTCTCTATTTTTCTGTCTGTTTCCACCCCCCCACGCCCCTTTCTCTCTCTCTTTCTCTCTCTCCTCTGCTTACACTCATGGATTGATTTGTTACCCAATAGCCATTACCACAATTTGTCCTTCTTGCATGCTGGAGTCAAATAGACTCTGGTGTTCACAGACAGCACAGTACAAAGAGCATTGCTAAGGGAGCTAAGGCACTTTTTGTATGAGTTTCTTCAGACACACTTTTCTTTCTGCTTCTTAGATTTTGTTAAAGGTAAATTCAGTAAAAACCGCATGTAGCTTAGATATTTCATTGTCAGATGAGTAATTAGTCTTTATTTGTTTATTTCTGTATTTGTTTCATTTTCATTGACTCCTCCTACATTTGTAATCACTCTCTGTTGGCCAGTAGAGGTCAAGTGTAACATTACATCATTCTGCTGACAGGGGCTCCCATGAAGGTAGGGGCCCTCTGGAGACCAGACAAGTTTTTCAGACTCAGGCCTCCAAGGAAGTAAACATGATTATTGTGCCCCAGATGTGCATATGGAGGGAGGTTTTGCTTCAGCAGATAACATGAGGACAGGAGAAGGGGGTAAAAAGTTTTTGAGTCCTAAAATGGAAGACAGAAAAGAATGTAACATCATACCAAAATAGAAGACACTCAACCTTGGGTGGACATTTTTCTCTGTATAGCAATATGTTTATTGTGCAAACAAGAGAGAGAGAGAGAGAGAGAGAGAGAGAAGAGAAAAGTTACAATAAGCAAAAACGCAATATTGTTTGTCTCTTTGGTCCCTGTGTGAGAGGACAAGTTAATAAGTGAGGTAGCATCTCCCTCCCCTCCCGGACTCGCTCTTAGTGAGAAGTCCAGACAAACGCCAGCGTTTAGTCATTAAGAGGCAGCGATGTCACAGGGAGAGGAAGGAGCAGGATGTCGCCTGCAGGACTTAAGCCCAGACTGCTCAGGACACATTTCTTTCCCCTGGGGCTCTGAGACACTTTCTGAGCATTGCAGTCTGGCACCCTGCTATCTCCATGACTCCCATCGCACCCGCAGTAGGTTGGATCAGTGAGTGCAATGATATTGTGCTCAATTTATGCTGTCCATATGTTATGATGATCCAGTGTTTATGATTAACACAAGAATAGAAGGGGGGGGCAGTATAATCGCTTTGGACTGAAATCTCTGCATCGAGATATTTAATCTTCTTTTAATCTGAGTCAATAATAGACTTACTATGTAGCTAATATCCTCTTTGAACCAAATCGGCTTTGTGTACTTTTGAATTGAATAGATTTTTCACGTTTGATTGTGGAATAATCCATAAGGCAAATCTGGAGAGCTAATCCAAATATTGTGCTTGTTACAAGAAAAAAACCCACAAAACAGCAAAAAAAAAAAAAAAAAAAAAAGTTAAATCATGACCAAAACTTAATCAACAAATATAATCATGACTAAATTGTTCCTGGCGATGTGCAAAGTGACAGTTAGCATTATTAATGGCTTATTATTAAAGATTTGATTTCTCCTGCCTCCCAGTCTCTTCACTTGTGATGTTGCTGTTTGTCTCAGCCATGTGTCCCAGAGCAGTTCTCTGGAGGAGGTGCGTGTGGACGGTGGGCAGGTCCCACCTCCGGCTCCGCGCCGCGTGGAGATGAGGAGGGACCCCGTGCTGGGCTTCGGCTTTGTGGCGGGCAGCGAGAAGCCCGTGGTGGTGCGCTCTGTGACTCCAGGTAAAGCCACCGCAGGCTAAAACAGGTTGGGAAGATTGTATGAGTTTGTGTTTGGTTTGTGTCTATGTGTTAAATGAAATTCAGCAAAATCCTGTTTGTGATGTGCTTGTTAATAAAAGCACGACGCTGCGCGTGTGTGCATGTGTACATGTGTGTACATCAACAGGAGGTCCATCAGAAGGAAAGTTAATCCCAGGTGATGAAATCATAATAATCAATGAAGAAGCTGTTGCCTCAGTTCCAAGAGAACGAGTTATTGACCTTGTCAGGTGTGTTAGACCATTTCCTGGCATCCATCTGTTTGTTGATCTATCCATCTATACCTTCACTTCATATTCTTCATTTGTTCATTACGAACCCTTCAATATCATGGTGCAGTTGTAGATACAAGTGATTACTTCGCTTTGCTCTAAGCTTAAAGACACCAAATCCTACACACCCAATTATCAGTCTAAATGTATTACATAGCAGCTATTCCTATTTTAGACTTAATTCACCATTCATTACTCCCAGCTGCAAAAATGCAACGAATGAATCAGTGATTCTGAATTCTGAATTTCTTAAATAAAATTTAGTGCTGTTGATTCTTACATAAAGGAGTGTGGACGTAAACCCTGCCTTGTCATATTTCTGCAGTTATTGATGCTGGCCAGGCAGTGGAGTTTATATTTAACCTGGATCTTGGCTTAAACCTGCACACTTATTTAGAGTGTCTTATAATGAAATCATAACTCCATTTAATATGCCTTTATGTACCGCATCAGCCGTTAAAGGTGTGCAGTGTGATTGAATGACCGACAGAGTGAAACTGGCAGCTGAAACTAATAACACAGAAGGAAATGCAAAAAAGAGTTTTGTTTTCATCATTGCGATTCATGAAACAAAAGAACACTCAACAAAGAAAAAATGCCAGACAGACAAAGGGCGAGATTTCACTTGTTGGAAAATTGAGGTTAGTGACATTTAAACAAATGAGAAACCGCCTGAGACTGAGCTGAACGAATGTGGATGTGCTGATGGTTGAAGTAGCGCTCAACTGTAGGGAGCACAAAAGTCAGAAGAATAAAATTAATTGGCAACGTCTCTGGAGACGGAAATGAATCTCAGACATCTGTGTGTGTGTGTGTGTGTGTGTGTGTGTGTGTGTGTGTGTGTGTGTGGGTGTGTGTTTTACATAAAACCACAGCCAAAGACATGTTAAAGTGTCTTTGCTAAACACCAGAAATGCCTGCCACTTGTACTCCATAATGACTTGACTAAAAATAATAGCTGAAATCCTATTTTAAATAATAGCTGAAATCCTATTTTAAATAATAGCTGAAATCCTATTTTAAATAATAGCTGAACTTCTATTTCATGTGTCTCTTCCAACAGAAGTTGCAAGGAATCAATCCTTTTGACTGTTGTTCAACCTTACCCAGTAAGTTAAGTTACTATACCTTTTAGTAGCAAGTTAAAACAAGATATTCTATAATAATGAATGTGACGAGAGGGTTTTTCAGTATTGTGTTGTATTAGGTTTTCTATCAGGAGCTGAAAAAACTTACAAATGTTCTTTCAGAAGCTGGTGCTAAAAGCAAATTGACAAAGTACATTTTTGGAACATTATAAACAGTGGGCTGACATGGATTTGTCTTTGTTTTTTCATAACAAATACAGCCATTTTCCATTTGTATTTGTGGTCACACAGTGTTATCTGCACAGTTTAGACCCACTCCCAGTCTAACAAATGTTCTGATTGGACAAACCGGCTTTGGCATGGAATGCAGTCGTGTCAACAAAAGGCAGCAGTCAAAATGAATGTCCATCATATTAAACAGACGTCACAGACCTGCTTCCCTGATGTTCTACCACTGGCATCATTTCTTTTCCTCTCTTTAAGAAAACACCAACGCCTCGAACACTTCAGCTCATCTGTGACATTAAAAACCTCAGAGTGATGACTATGAGACACTGAAAGGCTGAGATTTTTTTGTTGTTTGGTTTGTTTGTCTTTTTAAGATACATAACAGTAGCTCCGGAATGGGACGTGTCATAATTGAGGTCTTCGTGATGTACCTGGCAACCCAGCGTTCTGTCCCACTGCGAGACGCGGCAAATTAATAACCTGATGTGGCTCTGTCAGTAAACGAAATAGCAAAGGTCTCTGTTTATCGTGAGAGACCCAGGAGATTCACTCACTGTCAGCAGGGTTAGCATATCAGGGAGCACGTCCCCTCTATCAACCACACACATAAGCTGAGTTTATTAGCAGTGACAGTGGCTTAAACTCTGAAGCAGTGCACTGCAAACCAAAAGCAAAGAACTGTAAAGGACTACAACAGCTGTCAAATTAAGTGAAGGAATTCCATCAAAGTAACAGTGATAGCAGTAAACAAAAAATATGCAGTGGCGAAAATGTAATGATGCAGGTAGCGCTTTTGCATGGCCTAGATTTATAATAGGAGGTTTGAAAACAGTGACCAGGTAACATGACTTGTAACTGTCCCACTGCCATGGAATATTAATAAACTGGTGTGACTGTGTCAGTAAATTAAAAGCAATGCCTCAGGTTTATCAGTGGAGACCTGGGAGAGACACTGCTGGCAAATATAAACTAATGCAAATAACAATAGCGTGACCATTTGAGTGTCTTCATTTTTTCTTTTCCCTCTCAGACTCCCAAATCAGCCTTTATCAGTGCAGCCAAAAAAGCCAAGCTGAAGTCCAACCCGGTCAAAGTGCGCTTTGCCGAGGAAGTCATCATAAACGGGCAAGTTCCCGTAAGTTCAAAAAGTCAAGAACCACCGCAACAGCCTCATCATTAGCTGAGCACCGTGGTCAGTCATGCGTGGGAGTTTCAGTACCATGGGAAGCACAGAGGAAGCCTTAATTGATATTGAAATCTCTTGCAGTGTGTTCTAACAGATTATATGTGTTATCTAAGGACACTGTGAAGGACAACTTGCTGCTCTTCATGCCAAACGTTCTCAAGGTGTACCTGGAGAATGGGCAAACCAAGTCATTTCGCTTTGACAACAACACATCCATCAAGGTGATTTGAGCAGTTGATCGCCATGAATGAGATCAGAGTGGATCTTGGACAGTCACCAACCAACCCCACCCCTTTTATTCTCTCATTAAAATTTCAACAGTGGTCTTGCGTTTCCGAGCATGGTGTACAATGCACTATACAACAGCAGCCAAAGGGTGAAATACCGTTTTATTTTATTCTTGTGCATCATAGGATGTTTTGATAACCCTACAAGAGAAGCTGTCCATCAAGTGCATCGAGCATTTCTCCCTCCTGCTGGAACAGAGGACTGAGGACTTCAGCAGCAGGATGCTGCTTCTGCACGAGCAGGAGATGCTCACTCAGGTCAGAAGGAGTTATCTGCAGTCTAAAGGCCCCAAAGCTCATGTTTACTGTCCATGAATTTTAAATTTTAAGGATCAGCATGCATTGCTATAGCTCACATAGTCAAGTTTTTGTTTTGTCAACAGTAAGATTAAAATGCAATTCATGTGATTGGAGTTGGATTCATAAGTGCTTTATGAATTAAACAAGGGGCGTAATAATGCAGGTGCAAATGCCAAATCCCATAAAATACTCGGAGTACAAATCATGCTAAGCTACACAGACCCATGCTAAGCTAGACAAATTT
>JAOXYF010000014.1:6583798-6597763 GCA_028565775.1 Sternarchorhynchus goeldii | reverse complement strand
TTTTTTACATGTATCATTTGAAGCTGCAGTAATATTGAGAAGAAAAAGGCCTTGAAAACATCTATATTATCTACGACATCTACATATCTACATCACCATCAATAAAAGCCCTAGCACACACTTATGTAATTGCTTAGATGTTTGTAATAATAGAAACTGTCGTGAGTAGTGCTAAATAAGCAGTAACCCACTTTCTAGAACATTTAGCTGTGTTAGGCACAAATAAATATCAGGAGAAACACTAAACCAGTGCAACTGCTTGAGCACTTCACAAAGATATTTTCTGCAACACCCAAATCGATCAGTGCTAACCGATAGCCTTAGCATAGGAAGCAAGCTAACATCAGCACAACTGCAGCATAACAGTGAAATGAGAAATATTCTGTGGAGTGTTACTGTAACCATCACTATCATGTTGGTTAATACGAAAAATGAAAATAAAGGAAGCAGAGGTAATTATCTAGAATTATCTAGAATTGTCAAGAAGATGTCTGGCTAACTGTGCATCGGTCTTGAATCCTCCGGGTTCTGTAACTTAGTCCTGTCCTCCTCTGAAAAGCCACACTATTGTTTATCCTGTTTTTTCCATTGATCTTGGTTGTTCCTGAAGGCAATCACTGATAGCATTTGGCAGAATGAGAGCATGCATGTGCACAAGCAGTGATTGACACTGTCGGGACACTCCTCCTGGATCTGATTGGCTGCTTTGATTTGGGCCCGGTGTACGTATCTTAGAATGACTATGTGGAGGCAGAAGGGCCTTTTTCGCAGAGTATTTGTCTCATGTACATAGTGCCAGTTTTAGCAAATGTGACAAAAGTTATTTTAATTACTGTTAATGCTGCTGCTGCTTTAATGGTATGCAGCGCCCCACTAATTACAGTTCATATGAGAAAAGGCAATTACAAGCATATGCTGTAATCAAAGAGTGATCCCATGCTAACAACCAGAGCCGTTATACTGATGGTGAGGAGAAGAGTCAAGGTAAAGGTGGAGGCATGCAGGGCTATTCTGAGGGACCTTAACCTGGAAACTCACGCTACGGCTGAACCCACTGAAAGCAAAGCTGAGGCCTGACAGCTCCGCAGTACAGTGCAACAAGCTCCAGACACAGGACTGTTTGGTCTTCTCCCTGCCCTGCCCCAGAGCTGAGAGTCCTGGTTCTGGGAAACCCCACACATGGGCGCATGCCTCTCTGTTTTTTATGTTGTAGCTTTATGACTAGGCAATGAGGTTAATCAGGAATGTAGGAGTAGGGCTAAATGTGGCAAGGCCTATGGGTATTTGTGTTTGTGGATGGAAAGCCCAGGACTAAGGTTTAACCATTTGTACAGTATTGCAAATATGGTTTCCTACAAAACAAGGATTCAGCTGATGGTGCTAGTATGAGGCCTTATAGCACTTCTTTCCCAGGGTCTGGTTATTCTTAAACCTGATCTAACTGCGATTTAGCAAGACTAGGTTGTTTGGAACATGAACTCATAATAGGCAAAGTAATGTGTGGCCATAACCCCTTTTCCCATCAAATAATGGACATTAATCAGGCATGTGTAAAACGATTGGGCTTATCTGAAACAAATTTCAACTCAATTAGAAAATCTATATCTACATTTCTTTCAGAATGAACGTGTGTACTCTTATTAATGTCTTGGAAGTTATTGCTTTCTGGAAATCAAACTGCTCCGTGCTGACAAATGTAGCATTACTGCAGTTTTACTGAACGTAAAAATCACAGTGCAACCTAACGGAAGCACTTACAGCTAAACAGTCTTTCCTAAATGTGTAGTTTGTCTAAAGCACTACTCTTTGCTTGAAGCCTTCACATGCAAAAATGGTATCGGCACTTTTCAACAGATAGTGTTGTTGTTAATTTAAACAAAATATCACCTGGATTCATAGAACCACTGCTGTGGAGACTAAGAGTCGAGTGATATGAGTTTTTGAATGGCCGAAGCCAGTGGCAATATTTATAGAACAGGGTGACCAATGACCGATATATAATGCCGAAATCACTTTTTTTTTTTTAAAAAACTGATAAAATTCAATGTAATTAATAATAAATAAGACACAGAATTACTTACAAAAGTAAGTAATTAATTACTTAATTAATTACTTACAAAAGTAAGTAATCTCAGAGAGATCTCAGAGGACCACAACATTTAGATATGCGTTTTTAAGGTAAGTGTCCCAGGGTTTTATTTCATAATTCTCTTTAATAATTATCAGAACTCCAAAACCCTGAGTGTCGTAACCATGGTGTTATCCACAGATCCTCAGATATAATCCCAATCCCTGTCAAAGCCACAGTGCTCAGCTAATTAGCGGTTGGAACTTGCAGAAATTGGATAGAAGAGAGATTAAAAGAGAATGGCAGGCAAATTATTGGTATTCAGAAGGTGGCACAACCTCCTTGTGCTATTTATCAAGCCTGGCCAAACCACAGAAGAAACCCTCTGTGTTTTAATGAGGGTCTCAAGGATCATCGAGTGGATTGTTTTATATGCACTGAGCACTGTCAACATCTGATGTGAGAGAGTGACTGTGCAAGCAAAAATGTAAATGAGGTGACCATGGTGTCAGTGAAAACTCCATATTAAAAGATTAAATAACATCAGCAAGAATAAAAGCTCTTTCTGGGTAAAGAAGGATGGAATTCATAGTAGAAGTATACAGTATTAGATGGGTGGGGTTTTAATGACACGGATTGGTGTGGTACTTTTTTTTCCCCAGCCTTGATTGTTTGGCAGTAGGAGTCCCCACTTTCACCACAAGCCACATATTCCAGTATCTGTTTCTTTGTTTTCCGGACAGGTGACGCAGAGGCCGGGGTCTCCCAAGATGAAATGCTTTTTCAGGATCAGCTTTGTTCCAAAGGATCCGGTGGACCTTCTCCGAAGGGATGTGGTGGCGTTCGAATACCTCTATGTCCAGGTGACACAATACCATTGTGATCCAACAGTGTTTTCAGTATGTAGTACTTTGAGGGAAAACTCTGGCCAAACACTGATGTGACCAAGATGGGTACAGTACACACACAACACATACTTCAGCTGTCCATGTGCAGTGTGAAAATGCAGTTTTTCACTGTTAAATTGTAATTTTATCATTCCCAAATGACATCATTGCGACTAACGATGAATGTATGCTAATGTTATCAGCAACATTCCTATAGCTTGGCATGTGTTGTTGTCTGGTTTGATTACAATATGGATTCATCATGGCCTTTTCTGTCAGAGCTGTAATGATGTGGTTCTGGAGCGCTTCGGCTCAGAGCTCAAGTACGACGCAGCCCTTCACCTCGCTGCTCTGCAGATGTACATCCTGATGCTCACCACACGGCCCACGCAGAAGGTCTCACTGAAGTACATCCAGTAAGTCGACCCACCCCACAGGGCGCAGGGCAGTTCAGACTGAAGAGACATCCCACCGTACTCCAGAAGACAAACAGACAGACAGATAGACAGATGGGTGGATGGATCGATCTATTGATCGATCACTTTATTGATCCCTTTATAGATCCCAGAGAGAAATTCAAGTGTCATAGCAGTGTAGTAGAGAAAGAGAGGTGCCGGATATCCTAATCATAGAAATGGAAATGAAGTAGAAGATGTTTAAGGTGCTGTAGAAAAAAGATTAAAATAAAACCAGTTGTAAAGTAAGTTGCATAGGTATGTACTAAGTGACCACAATAAAATAAACAGTACTTATAAACACAAAGGGCATCTAAAGTGTCAGTACGTTATAAACTGTATGAACAGGATAGAATAAGTGCGGCTAAGTGATTTCTATCCAAAAGAATGACGTGCAGAACACCAGGACCCACGTAACCAAGTAATGTCCACTGAATAATGAATGAGCAGTTTAACTAAGAATTGTAAGCGACGATCGTATCTAGATTATAAATGTGCCATATTGTATGTGCGTTTAAAGTGACAGTGTATATTGATATTAAGATGACCAGCTGATATTCAGTGAGCCTGTTATGATAGAATGATTTATGATAGGAATGTTTACATTTTGTGGTGATTTATGGATTGTAATTAACAATCTATTGCATTCTGTCAGTTCAGGTTTTCATTAATCATAGAGCTGACAGGACTATCATATAGTGGCAGCATCATTCTGAATTTAAATTCCATGAAGCCTCAAATGTCAGAATAGCCTTAAATGACATTAAAGAACTGTAGTATTTAGATATATCAGATATAGCAGGTTTGATTTTAGCATATAGTATACGTCTTACAGCATATAGCATTCATAGTATTCATATTTAAAATATCTGTAAATGTTAACATGAACGTGAAGGTGCAAGTCATGTGGACTTTCCATCTCTCAGTTGTGCATATCACTCTGGTTCTTCTGCCCCATAGAAAGCAGTGGGGATTGGCTCATTTCCTACCCCCATCAGTGCTCTCCAGCATGAAGGAGAAGAACATCAAGAAAGCCCTGACTCACATCCTGAAAACCAATCAAAACCTGGTGCCTCCTGGAAAGAAGGTAGGTCACCCCCTTATCAGCCCAACTGTTCTGCTCTAGAGCCAGTTTCTGATGTCCGCAAACCTCGGTCTTAATAGTCAAACAGGAACCAGATCAGTACTGAAGGATTCTATTAACAACAGTTTAGTTTCTCATCTTCCTCTTGTTCTGATGAGTTTGGCAAGCACTCTGATAAGTTTGGCAAAAACGTCGGCAGAGAGACACCTACTGGTCCAATGGCACCACGCAACAAGATTTCATTTACTTCTATTGAGGGCCCTAGTCATCAAAGGTGTCTTTTCTTTAAAGCAATATGAAAGATTTATGATGTGCACAATGGCACACATGAATGCATTAAATATACATCAATATGTCTTTAATATTAGATGAATTAAATAATGCATGCATATAATATTGTACTGTTCATATAAACTTTTCTTAATAAAACAGGCCACCATAACAGCGGTATGTTGCATCCATATTTAATGTGAAATCCAGTAGTCATATTTTTGAGAAGTGTTTATTTCATTCTTGTCATTTGTTTTTCAGTTAACCATTTTGCAAGCTAAGGTTCACTATTTAAAGTATCTTAGTGAACTGAGGTTGTATGGAGGGAGAGTATTTAAATCTATCTTACTGGTAAGTGGTAATATTATAGACTTCATTTTTGGACATTATGTACCTACGATTTTTACATTTTTGTTCAGAAATCAGAATTATGAACCTGCATCATCAGTATGGTCCTTTTTTTCTTTCTCTCCTGATTACTTTTTCCGCGTAAAGCAAGGGGAGAAGCAAACGGATGTTACGTTACTTGTAGGACCGAGGTATGGTATCAGTCATGTCATCAACACCAAGACCAACCTAGTCGCCTTGCTGGCAGACTTTAGTCATGTTAATCGGATTGAGATACTCACTGAAGATGAGGTCAACGTGCGGGTTGAATTACATGTCTTGGATGTTAAGGTATGCTTTCAAAGCTATAGAAAGATGTGTGTTGAAGTCAAAGTTAAAAACACTTAAGTACTTAATAATGATTATTACTTAATAATGATAATGATTGCAAATCCTTCCTTTAATGTTCACGATTTACTCTATGATCAAGACAATGCTGAAGTGGGTTAAGAGTGTGTAGATGTAGTTTTTGCTCATTCCATCCATGTTTATCCAACAGCCAGTCACACTAATAATGGAGTCCAGTGATGCCATGAACCTGGCTTGCCTAACAGCTGGATACTACCGACTCCTTGTGGACTCCCGCCGCTCCATCTTCAATATGGTCCACAGCAATAGCACAGGAGAACTGGAAAGTGGTAGGTCCTTACAGCTCACACAAGTGTGCCTGGAAAGTGGTAGGTCCTTACAGCTCACACAGGTGTGCCTGGAAAGTGGTAGGTCCTTAGAGCTCACACAAGTGTGCCTGGAAAGTGGTAGGTTCTTACAGCTCACACAAGTGTGCCCTGCTTCAAATTTTATATACTGTTTTCATTTGCTCATGCATTCTAAGTGAGACTGTAATGCTGTTTCTGTCTATTTCAGGTCAAGAGCTCAGAGAACTTGAGTGGCCATACAGCACATCTCTGGACACCTGTGAGAGTCTGGACCTTCAAGCCAGACTGAATCAGACTGAATCAGATTCCCCACCGCAGCAGGCAGGGGAGAACAGCGAAAGCCCTCCTTGTTCCTCAGAAGCCCCGATGCCCCAGTATGCAGTCCAAAGCAGAGAGAGGTCACCGGCTAGGAGCCGAAGCCCCCTGCCTCCACCTCTTCCACCAACAAGGCTTCGACCACAGGACTCTCCCAGGAGTGCGAAGGTGTCCTTCATATTTGGAGATCCACCTTTACACAACGTGAGCCCTCAGAACCTCGGCTATCAGCGCCTCATGGACGAGAGCCCTGATGGACCTGACGGTCCCGCTTTCATGTGTGATGGCGACGTAGATTGTAGAACCCCCGACAACACACCGTTTCAAATCAGGCCAAACGACATCTACAGCAACGTCACCGAAGGGAAAATCTTCAACAGTGCCGACGGCATCGAAGAACCTCTCTTACGTGACTTATGCTACGCCGAGACCACCGACGACGCGGAGGACGAGGACGAAGCTAGCTGCGAAGAAGATATGGCAGCGACACCTGGAGATGTAGAGGAGGACCTGCCCACCACCAAATCAACGTTCCTCACCCTGTCCGGCTCTAGCGACGACATCATAGATCTGACCTCCCTCCCGCCACCAGAGGGAGATGACGATGAGGACGAAAACGATGCAGACCTTCACTCCCTCAACATGGCTATTGCCGCACCTCCTCCTGGGTTCCGGGACAGTTCGGACGAGGAGGGCACGGAGGGTAAAAGCAAGCCACAGAGCTCCTGTGAGAAGGACACCATCCCTGTGTCCCTGATTGATGCTGTACCCACGAGTGGAGAGGGCAGTGGTGGTGTCAAAAACTTGGATCACGCAGTTGTTGACACGCTGCAAGCATTAGAAGCACTGGCTGTATCTGAAGAGACTTCTCACACTCAGTCTGACAACAGTGCAGGTCCTTAGATTACAAATGCATTCAAAAAATCTGCATGCACCCTTTTTCTTTGGTTTCTTTGTTTGTTTTGATTTTTATTTTATTTAACCTTTCTTTATCCAGAGTAGTCACACTCAGATTGAACTTGAGCCTTGGCCAAGGTGGCAAAGACAACCAACAATTAAAAGAACACAATAACAAAGGAAGGAGCCTATCAATTAATACCAAGAACAAATATAGTAATACAAACCAACCAGTTATCTTAAAATCAAACAAAGAATGAATTACTTCCATTTCAAATGTTTTTGCAAATCAAGATAATGAATCTCTTGCTCTGCCATTTTTCTTGCTATTTTCTTCATATTTTTGTGGTAATTTCAGTTACATATTTATAGAGATGTAGTCAATTAAGCTTATTTAATTAAACATTTTCAGTTTATAGTTAATATAAATAATTTAAAATAAATAAAAAACTTTTAAATAATTAACAATTTATGGGCTTCACTGAAGTACTTTATATAATATTTAAAGTATTTTAGAATTACATTGAAATACACAATAGATGTTTAAGCAGGATTGTCCAAGAGAAAACATAACCACTCCAGCCCTTTGTTGATAGGAGTCAAAAGTAAAAATTTACAGAAAAGTACTTTACAGAAAACAGTAAAATCTATTCAAAACTTCAGGAATTGTGAGTTAAAAATTTCTGTAATTTGATGTTGTCATTTGCAAATGTAATGTCTATTTTGTAGTAGTTACATTCCGGCTTAACTACAATTTGATGATGGCTACAGCAAGCACAGGAAGTGACATAATTGTGTTATACCCCTGAAAAACAACAACAACAAAAAACTTATTTGTCTCTTGTTACCTACAGGTAATGGCATATCAAGAGCTTTCAGTCCAGAGTCCTCGTCAGATTCAGGAAATGAGACCAATTCCTCAGAGATGACTGAGAACTCAGAACAGGCTGCTGCCAGCAGGCTCTCGGAGAATCCAGTGCAGCTTCTTGTGGCTACCACAGAGGGTTATCAGCCCCTTCATGATGAGAAGACCGAATTCCCTGTGTCCCCTTACACCAGAGGGCCCATACCGAAACCGCCACGTGGAGCCTCACGCCTCAAAGAGGCAGAGGCTCTGTCTGCAACAGTGCCTTCAAAGCATAATCTACCTTCTCACAACCCAGAGATGGAGCCAGAAACAATGGAAAACAAGTCATTGAGGAACTACTTGGTCAAAGCTCACTCAAACACGCTTTTGAATTCAGGTAAACGTTCCAAAACAACAGCAACCGGGGGGAAACGACACAAGAAAGTAACAGACGCCCCAGAAAAGTATAACACCTTCAGTGGAAGAGAGAGCAGTAGAAGAAGTCTGTTTGATGTTGAACGGATGTCTTTCTGTGAAAAGATTCAAGGCCGACCACCTCTGCTAGAAAATGAGTCTACTTGGAGTCTGAGTGCAGGGACTCTTGGCCCAGGAGAGAATTTAGCTGGTGGTAACAGTAGCCTTGTGACAGTACAAGGAGAGCAGCAGGGTAACGCAGCTCCTCTGTCCCCAACAAGGAAGCCTCCAGATCTAGGACAGCCTGAACTCCACAAGGAGGATCAGCAGGTCCGTCCACCACTACGACAGGGTGTGGCACGGCTGTGCGAGTACCACCTGGCCAAACAAATCTCCTCTCTGCAGAAGGGAACTCTGACCTCCCAGCACTCCTCTCTGGATGGCAACTGCAGCACAGGGAGCAGCACTTGCACGGGCCCAGCGGACTCGCCACTCTGTGCTCCTGAGGGACCAAAACCTCTCTCAGAACCCCCTCACGCTGAGCCTGCTCTCCTGAGGAATATGCTTCCGAGCACACTTCAACCCGCGTCCCTCAGTGGCCGGCCATCGAAAATCAAAGAAACCACAGGTACTGCTCAGAGGAGCAACCTTCCCAGTGATCTGCATGCAAACCATGGCAGTGTTAGAAGCCTTAACACAAAGGAGGAGAGTGAGACTTACAGGCAATTGATAAACTATTTAACAGTTAGCCAGATGCACCAGGGAGGCAGGCTACATAGGGCAGGAGTTGGGAGAGGCAACAACGACAGCAGAAGGCATGTCACAAATAATCCACTCCTTTTAGACCTTGTTAAAGGTAAAGGGAACATTGCTGCTAGGTGTCCCTGCATGCCATCTTACCCTTCCACCCTCTTCAACCCAAGTCTAGTGCGGCCCTCTCTAAAAGGGAACAAAAGACCTCAGATGTACTGCTCGGCCACCTTGCCTGCTAAATTGAAGAGGAGTCCTGACTTGCATGCTCAGAGACCTGCCAGCAGCCCTGAAATAAGGCCCAACCTTTCTGAAAGGAGAAGTTCACCCTCTGGTCCTGAGGGCGAGTTAGGGCCAAATTGTAACTCCAGTCGGTTCCTGTCTCTAAATAGGAATGGCAGCGGAGTTGTACCCCATGCCAGCACAGAGGACTGGTTTGGGTCTCCCTGCGGAAAGGCACATTTGGTCCATCAGACGCCTAACAATTGTCTTTGTCTCTCTAATACCCCTAGTGTAGCTCGAACAGAACACCCTGGAATGCTGTCAGCAGGAGGAGGAGGAGGAGGAGGAGACCCACCTGCCGTTTTACCAAGGCACGTCAGAACCTGTGTAAGCCCTACACCTCCACTGCCTCCAGCACCATCCCCGTCACAGCCAACATCACCTCCTCCACCTCAATCAAGGGCATCAGTGAGCACCAGCCAGAGTGTTCTGCCACAAAATCTGGTCGTCCCTCTTAGACAGAACCATGTCCATGTGATTGCTCAAGGGTTCCATCAGTGTGACTCCGATAACATTAGTCTGAGACGGAGCAGAGAGCTTCGAAGAAGTTCCAGTAGTCTAATTACTGGCTCTGGGAGTATTGAAGCACTGTTTGAGAAAGCAAGGGCTACATCGATGGGCAGAATTCAGCAGGAAAATGTGCAAGCCACTGAGCCACAACTGCAGAGAAGAACTACCAAGATAAGGCTGTCAAAAAGCTTCTCTCAAGGTTCCATGGCCTCCCATAGCAGTTGCTGGTCTATTAGCAGTAAAGAGAGCAGGATAGGTTCGGTCCTATTCCCACTGCAGAAGGACAATAAGCAAATGAAGGCCTCACAGAAGCTAGATAGCAGTACCTGGAGCTGCAACGGTCCATTCAGCTCTTGCTTCTTCAAAAGGAAAAATCAGACTGAAGAGGAGGAAGGGGACATAGAGGGGTTAAGGAGACGGAACTTGGATGAAACAGGACCATCCCAGGATAACACCAACCCTGCCCTAGACGTTACTGAAGAGCATCTGTATGGGGAAGTCTTTGCCAATATGACCTTTGGGGACAGACTGGCCCGTGTCGGTGCATTGAAAGACCGCATGTACGTCTTTCCTGCTGATTTCTCTGATGTTCGGAAGGATGCGAGCGAGCTGATAGCTCTCGTGCGCTCCAGCGTCGGTCGTCATGGCGACCGAGGTGGCCCACCCATGCAGACGCAAGAGCTGACCCGGTACAAGCAGCTGCTGGCCACAGAGTCCAAGGAACTCGGCCGGGCGTGCCAGAGGGTGGCCCGAGCCCACAGCAGCCCAGAGGAAATGCTGCTGGCCATCACGTGCAGCTTCCAGGTGCTTTGCTGTGTATCTGAGGTCTGCATGTGCGTGCTGCATGGCCTGGGCGCGGCGGCTGCTCAGGAGCAGCGCGAGGTCATCGCCAAGATCGACGAGGTGGTCACGAACTACATTTGCCTGCTCGCTGCAGCTGAGGCGGCTTCAGGAAGCGCCCCTGGGGATCAAAGTGTCAAAGCACTCGACCGCCATTCCAGCACCATGTCTGCTATCGCCAACGCACTTACTCGCTCCCTTAAAACACTGCTCAGCAAATAGACGTCCAGTGGTCCTGAACACGTCTGTTATTTGCAAAGCCATAAACGGACCTTTGGGTTTATTGAAGACTCCAAAATAATCAACTGTAATAAATGTGGTGTGCATATTTATTTTATATGTAAAAATGTATATACATATACCTTTTAAATATACACAAAGCTATAGAACTTTTAAAAGAGCTTTAAAAATTATTCTTCACCTACCCTAATTATGTTAAAATGATGTATGCTCATACGTTAGTTTAAAATAGGGGGTTATTAAAGAGTTGTAATACTCGTTATTTATAATGGCTTCACATTGCAAACCCCCTGAGTGTTTTTTTATTGACTACACTACATCAATATCCCCTAAAATGTTACACTTATTTAATGTTTTCCAAGGAAGCTTTAATGTATTTCATAAATAGTGAATAATAAGGATTATTCCATTTTATTTGTATTTTTAACATTATGGTTATGTTTCATTTATTAAGAATGTTTCACAAAACCCCATTACAGTTTCAAAATGTATCCACTGAATTCCAATCATCCTTCATTTTCTTCTTGAATCTCCAGAAACCAATAAAGTGTTCAAAGTGTAGCAAAATCTGTGATCTTATTTATCTTATTGACTAATTGATTGATTACGATTATTTGGACAATGTGCTACACGTCCACGTCTGGATGTTTGATGTGCATACCACAAAAAAGAAAGAGCAGTACTGTTTTTGTTGTTGTTTGTTTTTTGGTGTTGGGGTGACAGTACCAAGACATAATGCAGAACACATACAGCCATAATGATTGGTCTATACCAGATAGAATTTATGCATATGGCAGTATAATTATGTTCACTTTAGGGAACTGGAAACTTAACTGATAATGATGCTAACCATTATTACCAGATGAGACCATACTGGACTGTGACATATTTTAACAAACCTTCCTTACTTTATACAAATAAAAGTTGCGAAATCAGCTTCAGTTATTTCACTCACTGTGGAAAATCAAAAACCACAAATACGGATGTGACTGTACTTCTGAGGGCAATCAAACTGGTTTGGATTAAAGGTAAACAGCTTTTGCTGGAACTTTCCTTGCAAGAATTTAAAACAAGCAAAGAACACAACAGAATATGAGAGCTGAAGAGACAGAAATCGGACAGAATTTCACAGTAATCTCACAGTAGTGCAGGGACGAGTTCTCGTAAAAGAATTATATATCATTTGTACATAAAGCAAAATTGATGATATTGTTATAGATTTGTTTTTCTGATTTACTGGTCATTACATACCTTATAATAAATACTGTCTTACACACTGGCAGTAAACATCTTATTCGGTCTTAATTTATAAATAGTTAATCTCATACTGTTACGGGCCATAAAACAAAAGGTTTCAGCGGCAAACTGCAGGCGACAGGTATTCCGTAACCCCCAGAATGCTTAGCGGCGTCATACTATTGTAATATTTAACTACCCTTCTTACAAGCCGTCAAACCTTTAGCCAATAAGACACGAGCACTTCCGCTTTCCCTTTTCTTTTTTTTTCTTTTTCAGACGTAGTACGCTTGTCGTTTCCTCTTTGCCCGGTTCCCTCGCTCCGTGTTGCTGTAGGATGCCGTGTTCCAGCTTTAATGTGCTTTAATTTGTCCGTCTCCTTGCACTGGAGCAACATATTTTCTTTACAGCCAGTTTTTTTCCACCTCACTTTCACGCACTCGTAAATCTGTCGTACCTCAAACATGCCGAACATCGTACTTTTTAGCGGGAGCTCTCACCACGATCTGTCGCAGAAAGTGGCAGATCGCCTCGGACTTGACTTGGGGAAAGTGATCACAAAGAAGTTCAGTAATCAAGAGACTTGGTAAGATATCTGTGTTACAAAAGCTCTCAATCCCTTAATGACTTCTCCGATCCCGTGTTAATTAAAGGACTCGGTTTTCACTTGCTGTCCTATTACTTCTGTGGTAACTAGTTATCCCAATTTTTCGGGATACCTACATGTGTTTACAAGTCTTGTTAGCCGTCTAGCTGGGTGCATGCATGCTCTGCATCTAAGTTATGTTTGCTGTAAATGCAACTAGCTAACATCGGTTTTAAGGGCATTTAGATATTTTAATTACATAAAATGCTATACTCTGATGTAGCAAGATAGCTAGTTACAGTTTAACATGGCTAGCTGTTAACTAGCTGCATATTTACATGCATTTTGCAATTGGGATTGTCGCTATTTGCCCTGGTTTGTTTACAATATAAGTTAGCTTAGCTTAGCTAGCAAGTGTAGAGTCGTCTGGTGCGACAAGGTCTGGCTCGTTTTCCCTGTAATCATTGAATGCAATGACGTTTTTTAAAGCGTTTAGTCTGATTTTTATAACAGAAAGGGAAAAAATCGTATAAGTTAATACGTGGATACACTGAATGTTTTCCTTTGCTGGAAACGTGGGACATTCTGGCATTAAGTTGTTTTTCACCCCGTTTAAAGTGTCTTGTGTAATGTTTGATGCCGTTTCCTAACCACGGGTTATCTTGTGCTCATTGCTTACTCGAAAGCTGCTAAAGTTGCCAACGCAAGACTGACCTACTTTTCTTTAAAGGCCCATTCCTCTGTATGACGCAATTAGTAGCGAGGACACGTCTTTCTTTTTTAAAAATAGTTTTACCCAAAAAATCTCAATAAAGCCATTCATTAAAAGAAATGATTGGATACGAACTCTTAACGATCCGTTTTAGGTTGCGCTGTTTTCCTTGACTGATTATTAATGGCTGAAAATTCCAAGATTCGGTTAAATAATATATATATTTTTTTATTGAGATGCAGTATATCACATTGTTTATATTGTTATATTGTTTCAAGTGCAATAATACATGTTCTGTGAACCCTTGTTATGACATAACCGAACTTCGACCTGCATCGTTGACCAAAAATGTTTATGGTAATTGATAATATGAATGTCGTGGTTCACCAAAAAACACTCGCCTACAACCACTGATCACGACGCTCACTTTCAGCACGGAAATACGTGATCTGATTGAGGGTCCATTTGCATACTGAATCCCTCTGCAATATGAATATTCAAAGACCAACATTGCAAAATAAATATATAT
>JAOXYF010000014.1:6529204-6583251 GCA_028565775.1 Sternarchorhynchus goeldii | reverse complement strand
ATATATCTCATAAGAAATGATGGGCCTCCCTGATATTTTAGCTGAGCTCCCAGCCATCTGGCCTGTTTCTGACAGGTGCTTAATTCAATTAGCTAAACCACATTGCAGACTTGCAGCAAAGGGCCTCACAATTCCTGCAGGAGGTTGAATGATGTGTGTCTTTCAAGGGCAGCATAATGTGGTCATGTCAGCGTGCAGTTAAGTGCAGGTGCGTGTCTTGGAATATATTAAAAACAAACTGCCAAACACTTAAATGACGTGGTTAAAGTCTGGCAAGTGGTGTGTGTTTTATCAAAATAGTAATTTCCTGCACCAAGTCTGTCTTTCTTTCTGCAGAAGAAATGGGAAAAACCTGCTGTAGAAAGTTTTTAGCACAGTCGTTAAGCTTAGTTTTCCGTCTTGAATCCTTTCTGTGTAAGGCAGTGGGGTTTCCATAACACTACACACAGCTTTCTGTTGGCGACCCCTCTCTTTGTGTGTTTGTAGACGGTGGACATTATTATAGACTTTGTCATCTTGAATTTTGTTTTGTTTTTTGTTTTTTTGAATGTCAGGTTTAGATTTTCTAGCAAAAGTAAAATAATCATCCATACAAATCAAAGTAAATGCTTTGATTCAGTAAAAGTTTAATTCTTAAACAGAAGTTTAATCATTGAAAAGTTGTTGTTTTATCAATTTTATCCAGTCACATGGGCTTTAATAATAAGCTTAGTATTGGAAATTTTAAAGTCTCCATTTTGCGGAAGGAAAGGGCCCGTGTTCTGATATTCACTTGCGCTGGAGGTGGTTGTGATGGTGGTAACCGCGGCAATGGTGTGGTCTCCTCTGGCAGCGTGGAGATAGGCGAGAGCGTGCGCGGCGAGGACGTGTACATCGTGCAGAGCGGCTGCGGCGAGATTAACGACAACTTGATGGAGCTGCTCATCATGATCAACGCCTGCAAGATCGCCTCGGCGTCCCGCGTCACGGCCGTCATCCCCTGCTTCCCCTACGCACGGCAGGACAAGAAGGATAAGGTCAGGAGCCCTTCCCCACTGAGAGGGCACTAGTGATGTGCTGGTAGTGCTGTCAGGAGAACAGCACCCCATGCTGCTGATGTATGGGAGCTTGCAGTGATCTAAAGTCTACGTGCAGGAGGCCTAGCTTTTCGCATAATGTCATCTGGAGTGACTCCAAATGCATTTCATCAGTGTGAGAATTAGAAGTGGTCTTTATTCATCCGTGTATATCTACCGAATGCTTAAATAAATATTCATTTTTCTGCTCCGACAATCATTGTCAGCATATTCAGCCTGAAATGACGCTGAAGAATGGGCTGGAAATGCTGACAATCAAAATCCCCGGGGCGACCATTAAAAAACAAAAAAAAAACCCTCAGGATAAAGACCTTCCAAAAGTGTTTTTAAAAACACCACGGCTCCTCCCACCCCACCAGCAACACCCAGCCATCAGCCCCTCCACCACCCCAGGTGCCCCGCCCCTGCTCTCTCATTAGCCATTAAGGTGTATCTCAGCAGACGTTGTGGAATCTTATCTGCTGTTATCTGCCGTCAGTCCCAGATGTAGCAACCTGCGGTTGTAATTGTTCCGCGTTCTCCCTCGGGCACAGTGCTGAAGGCCCTGCTTGCCTTCGTAATGCAGCAGGTTTGGTGTGGACTTGTGCTGAGGACTGGGAACTGCTAATAAATCATAGCATCCTTCAGTTGCAAACGTACCATGAACTTCATTTATATATTTTTTTGAAGTAGTCAGTTTACCGAATTGCTATCAAAAGTTGGAACAATGGCAGAAGACAAGAGTCTCATCCAGAATAGGAGTCCAGTGAACCCTTGCTCTGTTTGATCCTCACCTACTGCTCCTCTAGGAAAGGCCACCTGCACCCACTGGTCTTGTACACCTTTGACATAGGTTTTGTTCCCTTTTTTTTTTCTCTTGGCGTTTAGAGGAAAGTCATGTTTCAGGGACATGTACAACCACAGTGCGAAACAAATGCTGCGTTTTCCCTCACTTATTGAGTCTTGCTAAGACGTAACAAACTTCCAGCTGTTCCCATATGCTGTGTTTTAAATAAGGACCATGGCACCAATCTAAAAGCATCACTTTTAGTTGCAGGCAAAAATGTTTAGCTGTTTTTGTTTTTGTTTTTGATGTGGGGTTTTGTTGAACAAAAACAGTGTTCCCTTTCCAGAGTCGAGCACCCATTTCTGCCAAGCTGGTCGCAAATATGCTGTCAGTGGCTGGAGCAGACCACATAATCACGATGGATCTCCACGCATCACAGATTCAGGTAAAGACTTGGACCACAACACACTGAAAGCATAAGAAAAGGGCTTGTTTGCTTCTCGGTATTTCATTCATACCGGAGAAGTTGACGCTCGTTCTATTTTTACACAAACGACTCAGCAAAAATTGCTCTATTTATCCCCACATTCAGGCTTTAATGCTGTTCACTGGTCTCTGGTTTAATGTATGTGGGCAGTTTAATAGAAATGCTGAGGTGCCTTAGACCTGTTCATGTGTTAAAGCCTGTCAACCATCCATCCTCTGAATGTCTGCATTCTCCTCCCGTCCCTCCCAGGGCTTTTTCGACATCGCCGTGGACAACCTGTACGCAGAACCTGCAGTCCTACAATGGATCAGAGAGAACATTCCGGAGTGGAAAAACTGTATCATCGTGTCCCCAGATGCAGGTGGTGCTAAAAGGTAGTTTATGTATTTAAGTGGTTATTTAATATTTCATACCATGGCTGTGGCCAGTCACTTGAGGCTGAGGGAACTTTTTCCACCAAGAGCTGAATGGACCATTGCGTGTAACGGCAGTGGGGGGCGATCGTTCCTCTGAAGCTTGCCTCTCTCTGAGCTCATAGGCAAAAGCAGCTGTGCTGAAGCTGATTGTGTGCAGCTGTGCTGAAGCTGAGGGGGGCGATTGGCGAGTGGGCGTGACCTTAAGCTACTGGAGAAGGCTGTGAGGAGACATTGAGCCGTGCAGCTCCGCGACTTTTGGTCTTCTATAAAAAAAAATTTCTTCCATTTTGTTGCTTGTTCTTTAGCCTTTTTAATTTTTGTCTTTTATATGAAGATCACATACGTTGCATTATGTTGTTTCCAAACATTAGGTCTCGTACATTTCATTGTTTATAAAAGAATTTCTATCCAGATGTTTCTTTGTTGCTATCGGGGGTTGTTGGCTGATATTGTTTTCACAGATTAACACCAATGTTGCCTTCATCCAGGCCAGAGAACCTTGATGAGGGATTTTCACCTGTTTGTGAAACTGCTTGCGTCCATGAACTTATGTGGTGTTTTTTTTTTTGTTTTTTGGTTTTTTTTTTTACATTCAGGCTTTATTTAATCAGGCTTTATTCAACTGATAATCATGCAGACAAAAAGCCTCATTTCTTTGGCTGTTGACCCCAGTCTTTTCCGCAATGCATCTGCAACGCTGAGTTTGACTTTAGTGCTATCTGAAGGGGCTACAAGCTTCCGACAACACTTCAGTACTAGCAATTCGGCACTGCTCAGAAGTTCTCTCCCCTGCCGACCTCTTAAAGCCGCCTCAGTCGTTAGAGCTGCCTCATGTTGGTCCTGCGGTTCCCCGTCTCCGCAGGGTGACGTCCATCGCCGACCGCCTCAACGTCGAGTTTGCGCTCATCCACAAGGAGCGTAAGAAGGCTAACGAGGTGGACCGCATGGTGCTGGTGGGCGACGTGAAGGACCGCGTGGCCATCCTCGTGGACGACATGGCCGACACATGCGGCACCATCTGCCACGCGGCCGATAAGTAAGTCAGAAGCGCACCCCCTTTTCTTAATAATACGTTTATTAAGGAATTGCACCGACTTTCCTGGTTTTGGCCTAAACCTTTTAGTTAGAATTACAATTTCCGCTGTGTTTTGGAAGTTGCTTGAGGCTCCAGCATCTTGCTAAACGTAGCATGGCTCTGCAACTTGGCATCAGTGGGCATTGTTTAGCACCTGCGAAATAGCCTAGCTCTAATTTTTTATTATTTTATCATGCAGCAAACATTATATGTATAATATAATATTATGTATTTTATACTGTTTAACAGATGGTAATTGGTCAAAACTAATTGTCGGTTAAAGGGTTAATGTGTGTGTCCCTGTCTGAGATGATTCTTCCATGATGCACATTATTTATCTGCCAAATGCTGTAAATATAAATCTTCTCTTCCCCCCCCATAATGCAGGAATCGAGTAGCTATGTGAATATGACAGGATTACATAGGGAGGTGTCGGAGAACGTAGTTGTTGCGTAATCTCCACCTGGTCTATTTCTAAGCGCTGCATTTCATTGTCTGGGCCCGTGCTGCCAGGCTGATCTCCGCTGGCGCTATAAAGGTCTACGCCATCCTCACCCATGGCATCTTCTCGGGTCCTGCCATCTCGCGCATCAACGGCGCCCCCTTCGAGGCCGTGGTTGTCACCAACACCATCCCACAAGAGGAAAAGATGAAACAGTGTCCCAAAATTCAGGTACTCATGAGCCATGTCCACGTCTGCTGTTCCTGAATGCAAGGTTACTGCTGTAATTTGCTATGTGTCCCATCTTACCGGCTATCAGGTTTTTATGTTGGTTAGTCAACATCAGTTTTTTTTAAGGCTATTGTTTGTGATTCCGCTGTTTACCTTAATGGTTGCCTTGGTGATCATAATCAAAATTTTTTCCGTTCTTTTTGGGGGTGGGATTGCAAAACCATTGTATGTTTGCTACATTAACATGTCATATTCACTACATTAACATTTCAGTGCAGCTTGCATGTAATACAAGTATAAAAAGTAGCTGGGCCTTTGCCACCAAAAAGCACACGTCTCTAATTCGGTGAAACGTCTGGTGTGTAATTCTATAATGACTTCAGAGCATTGCGTTTTCACCTTGTGTTAACTGAGTAGCTGAGTGTAATTCTAACTGGTGTACTCTTTTTGTAGGTCATCGACATCTCAATGATCTTGGCAGAGGCCATTCGGAGAACCCACAATGGTGAATCCGTCTCCTACCTTTTCAGCCACGTGCCCCTGTAAAGACAAGCCAAGAAGAAGAGTGATTGGACCTCCTTCCTCAGCCATTGGTCATTCCAGTAGCATTCCTCAGTGGGCAGCCTAGGTGTCAGTTATTGATGGTAGCCAATAGCAAGTGACTGGCTCTTGCACATCATTTACATCATTCAATTCTCAAACCAAACAGTTTTTTTGCACAATCTGCAGGTGTAATAACGTATTGGATTTTTTGTTTGTTCTCCCCAACCCCCACCCGCCGGGTTTTTTCCTTTTCACTGACTTCTGGTATCTGACCAAAGATCTTGTTTCTAATTACACCTCCATTTTGTACTTTTTTGATTGTTTGTTTTGGGTTACCATAAAAAAAAATCATTGTTATTGACCCTTTTACTCTGTCTGCATGCAGTAGAAGCTTGGCCATCACACAACAGACCTATCTCGGGCTCTTTTTGGTGTAATTACAATGGGTTGTAGTTTCCCCAAAACCCTTAGCAGAACAACAGCTGGTAAAGCAGCAGATGGAATTCCACTACAGTCATTCCTATCTCATGAGGATCATTACCACCAGTGTTTGGAAAATCGGGCACCACTCAGTAAAGCAGAATTTACTTGTACACTTGATTTGAATGATGGATCACAAACCAGCAATGGTCCTTCGATTTGCAATGTCTGGTGTTTTCTTTCTTGCAAGCTGATCTTAATGTACAACACACATACGTAATGCCAGATTTTGTTTGTTTGTTTGTATTTCGACAAGTTAGACATTAGAGGTGACCCATGTGACTGAGCCTACAAAAAGATCATTTAAAAACACAAGATGAGAGTCCATGATACATGTCGGTTCATTGGTTAATGCCATTGAGCTCCATCGGGATTATTAACTTGGCCTTGGATGATCCCAGTTCTTCAGTCAGGAGATGGATTTTAAATGTAAAAGTCTTAACTGTTGCCCCTTTAGAAAGATATGTACATGTTGCATCAAAATGGCTCACAGACTGTTTCTGATGCGACATTGAAAGGCCCCACTGGTCTGTAAATGTCCGTTTTTTTTATTCCTGCACCACGTGTTCCGTTTCACTGCATTCAGTGTTTAAAAATATGAAATCATGTAGCCTTACAAGTTTTGCATGCAGCTAACAGCGTGTTCTCATTCCAACAACGGTTCCATTTTCAAGCTGTGAACATGGTCAGAATTATTCTACACAATGTTATCAAATGAACACCATCAAGGTTGTGCTACAAGCTATAGTTTTGAACTGTTAAAAGTGTAGTAGATGGTGGAGATGGTGATCTCCAATTTTGTTCCAAGAGTACCTTCCTGAGCGTCACCAAACCATATCAGATCCCTGTCAGAAAAGATGTTCAGCCCTTTAAAAACCATTCTTCACCAAATATAACACAGTCTCCTTTGGTCATAGTTTAAGCTAGAATCTGATGTTTGTTCACAACCCTCTACAACCATTATAAGGGATTCAAATAAACTGATCTCAGTGATGACCTGTACCAGCAAGAATGATGTGAAGAACAGAATGGGCATCGTGGCTTGGGGGCATAAGCCTTTCCTGGGTTCTTTCCTGGCAGTGCATGAAGACTTCTGTTTGCATACATGTGAGAGGAGTATGGCATCAGGCTTGCACCTCCCCTCACTCTGTGGATCTAGAGGACCGAGTGTTACTTGTTTGCCTATGATAATGGCTCATGTTACATTGAAAATAAAACGTATTGCTTATACATTGATTGATGGAGAATCTTTGACTCAATGGTAGGAATTTATTATAGATGCATTATTTAAATTGGATATTTAGAATGCAAAAGAAGGTGTACATGTTTGGTTTTATTATGGAATGAACATGATGGTGGGGGTGATTGTCTTTGAAATGTTTCAAATCTGCCCACAAAATGACAAAAGCCATTTGCAGTCATTAGTAACATGTCTGTGCTATCAGATCTAGATATTAAAAACTATTTTAATTGTTTTGTTGCTGGATTAGTCAACACTGAATGACATTAATATTTTCTGTGTTACTGTAGTTACTGTGATGAGGCTGAGGGCAGCAGCTACACCTTGTTTCATATCTAAGCATTTCAGTTGTCAAATGTGCTACTGTGACCTGTCCACTGGACAAAAGAGCCAACATGGTGGCACAGCATCCAGAACAAACATTCACCTTCCTAAGTGACACTTTCCATCACACTGCCCTCTTTCAGGGGGTGATGGTTTTTGTCACACTGCCCTCTCTTTTAGGGAGCATACATTTGCACTTCACATGTTCTGTATGTCCCTCATGTATCCACCCTTCGTCCAAGATCATACCTATGTCCCTCACAAGGCGTTCACACTGAGTTTTGAGGAAAGACGTTTGACCATGGGCACACTCCTGATGATCTCATGATACCATCTCCCATTTGACCATTTGTGGAGAAGGCCTTTCATAAACGAGTGCTCTGACTGCCAGACTACTGAGCCAGCTCTCTGGTACAGCATCCGGACCACACATTTACCTTACTGAATTACGGAGTCCGTCGGATCTTTTTTTTGCGATTTGGTATTGTTTTGTTTGTAATGTAACTTAAGGCAAACACAAATTTGTCGGAATAACACAATATTTAACAGGTGTTCTTTCGTCGACCACAAGGGGAGCAATAAGCTTTACATTCTCTAGCTGATGGCAGGACGCACTCAAGCAAGCATCATCATCAGCGGCCTGTGGGAAAATGCTTTAAAAATGATGGAAATTGCTGAATATGTCGTATCAGCGAGGCGAGAGAAGATGCTTCAGTATAATTCAACGCAACTCTGACTTTCATTGATAAGGTAGACACTGACCGTTTTTGAGTAGATGTAAACATTTTTAGGTCAGTCGTCTTCTTGTACAGCTAGTTAGAAAGCATAGCTAGCTAACTACCACAGCTAGCTATCCCAGATCTTTTTAATGAATTAATTTATTTATTTTATTGATGCTTCAGAGCTATCCCAGATCTATGGATACATTTACTGTCACTACTGATGCTGCGCAGACTACTTAACAGCTAGTTAGCTTTCTAAAATGATGCATGTGTCCTCGTTGTGCTGATAATCAACTGATAATGATTGTAAGCGCCACATGTCGAGTGTTATACGCAATATTATAAGCTTTAGTAGGCACAGAGTATATAACTAGAAAACGGTCTAGCCACTTCGTTTGTCTTGCTGGGTATGTAGCATTGCTAGCTAGCTAGCTTAGCTATCTCAGGAACGTCATGTTAAATTCAACCTGCACAAGTTGGCGGATCCTTCGGATTACTTGTACGTACAAATCATGGTACTGTGAGTCATTCCTGGGGGGAAATAAGTAGCTGCTGTAACTAACTAGATAGCGGTAACTAACGGGAATAAGTACGAAAACGAAAACTAAGAAATATGTTGTTATAGAGTTGGCTCTAGATGGCGTTCTTCACAAATAGTTCCACTGGGCATCATTTCCAGATAGCAATTTCAGGACCGTTTTTAGAAATTGTTACACTGGTAATGTGGCAAAATAACATTGGGCTGTTCATGAACTTTTGTGTTGTGACCTGATGAAGAACAGCAGGGTTAGTTAAACATCTAACAGTTTAATTGTGAGCAACGGTGATTCGTTTCTGCACGTCCTTGCACATTTCCCATGAGTGTTCGCCTTACATTTGCGCAAACCAATATAACGGAATATACTGCATATAACACTAAAACGAAGCTTTTTACACATTACAAACTTTAAAACCATTTTAAATGACCACGGATGATGGCTTTTGTAAGTTCGGCTCTATGCTTTTTTTTCATTTGAAGTGTGTTTTGTGCTAACGTACATTTTCCTGAGGAGCATCACTGCTCAGCATCAGCAGCCCTGCCAGCCTGTGAAGGGCATGAAGAGGAAGTAGCTGCTCTTGTACACAGTACTCACGTAGTCAGAAATGACCCCTGATAGTTAGTGTTTTCTGAAAAACTGACAGTATTATCCAGTTGTTTTTGCTCCTAGCTCTGACTCAGAGAAAGTACCAGAGTATTTGCTTTAAATGTACAAAGAGGGTAAGAAATGTTGACTGTGATTAGTGTCTCAGCCTGTATTTTCACAGTCACCTTATAATGTTTATTTGTGGAATTTTTCTTTTTTTAATATATATTTTTTTTACCCTGTGCCACAGGCTCTGTCAGCGTCTTCATACCCCAATGATGCGCCGTCACTGGCTGTTGGTTGGTGCCTGTGGGTGGGTTCTGCTTGTCCTTATGTTCGTCAGCAAGTTTATCAACTTCACCTTCAGGATGCCAGCTGGTACACATCACACGTCCTCCTCACACAGTGTCCTCGGCATTAGGCCTTTAGGTCTAAGGCAGTCAGTTTAAGCTACTAAAGAGCCTGTGAATGCTTTAAACTTGATTAACATAAAACCTTTGTTGAAAAGTACACATCACGCTGCATAAATATTTAGGTGCTGCACAATTTATACTATTGTGTCATTTAACTGCAGGATAGTTAAATGATTCTTGGCTTAATTGATTCTTTATTTGTATACAACTACACTATATACAAGACATACTATATATATTCCAATCACACTGTATTTTCAGGTTATGAGGGAAGAGCTGAAATGTTGAACTGGACCTTTCCCTCCATAAAGACTACTAAGGCTCAACTGGACCAGCTTGTGCAAAAGGCAGAATCACAGCCATCTCCAGTGGTGAGTAAATTTGGTCAGTAGTGTAACTTAACCAAAATAAAGGCTATTGTCAGTATAAAAAACATGTCGGAGTACCAACTACTTTGTCTTGATGCTATTAAAGGCGCTTTTAGAACTGGCTTTTAATAGCTTATAATGTTGCCAAACATTTTATTAAGTATTAACTGAATCATGACGGGCTGTACTAAGGAACTGCAGTAATTATGCTTTAAATGCGACATCAAATTTACCCTTTTGTGCAGAAGAGTGTTCCCGGATGCTCTCTCTCCACCTATTGATTAGCTCAGTGATGTAGATGACGCTCATAACTGCAGTTATTTAACCGCTGTGGGCAGTGCTTATGGTTAAGAAACTGCATTTATTCAGTACAGACCCAAATATTTCCATCAGTTCCTTCCATGTTTCTTTCAATGTCTTTAATGTCTTTGTAACAGTGCTGCACAATCACGTGACGAGTGCGTTTGTTTTTGGTATTGTCTTTGCGTATGTTTTATTACCGCGGCAACATCTGCTACATCCAGGTGTCATTCTGAGTTACTTGTCAGACACGGGCTAAACGTGAGACTGCAGTGGTCAGGAGACTGCAGTGCTCTTCAGCTTTGTTTACGCTGAAGCGCGGAGTCCGTGTGGAGCCCACGCGACTGCACGCAGAGAGGCCAGGGAGAGTTCTGACGAGAGTTGGTTCATCAGAGATGAACATGGCTTGGGGAATGACCAGAGGGTAGAGGGCAGAACATTAATGTTGTACAGTTTCCTTCAGTGCATGCAGTGACTGTTGGTCTGTGTTATTTCAACTTAAATGTCGCTCATTTTTACTTATATTCTGTGTGGCATAGGTGTTACAGGCCTTGTTCAGACCTTTTACATATACTTACTATAACCAGCTGGTAAAAACATTTTATATGAATGGTTTTTATATTACATTAAACTAAATTATCTGACATACTTTGCATAGGACAAACTTGAATTAATCTTTTAACATAAGCCAGTGTTAAATAATATGAGAACAGGTGTTATCTGATGCTAAATGCTTAGCTAACTGCTCATGAGCTCTCTGGGTGGTTCTGAAGCAGAGCACGTTTGAGCAGATGTTGAGATGGTGAGACCAACTGTGTTAATGGACATCATGCACCTCACTCAGCTCGGAGTGCAAAACAAAAGCAGCACAAAGTAATGGAAAGTGTGTGTTTGTGTGCGTGTATGTGTGTGTGTGTGTGTGTGTGTGTGTAGTCCTCAGATAGCCCAGCTGAAGGTGAGCTCTCGGATTGGGAGGCAGTGTCTGTACAACGTTTGCAGCTGTTGTCCAGTGTTTGCAGGAACACCTCTCTCTGGAACCTCACTCACACTCCCCTCCGCAAGTTTGTACTTGACCGTATCTTTGTGTGTGACAAACACAAGATCCTTTTCTGCCAGACCCCCAAGGTGGGAAATACGCAGTGGAAAAAGGTGCTCATTGTTCTCAATGGTGAGTGATTTTGCTCAGTACACACACTTTTTTTTGAGTGTATAAAGACATATTAAATAGACTTTTTATTTCTGTACATAGTTGAGTAGGTAGAGTGGGTTTCCTCTAGTGTGCTAATCAATGGATTCAATCCTAGGTAAATGTTAACATTTCTAGGTTGCAAATAGATTAATTCATGAACTGCAATTCATCTTTTGGTTAACGATGGGTTCCTTTTTCCCCCTCCATCTCTTTTATATCGATCTTTTTTTTTTCTGCATGTGCCCGACTGTGTAACGCTCCTGGTCCACGTCCATCATTGTGCTTCGTCTTGTTTCTTGATGTTCAGGAAAGTTCTCCAAGATTGAAGATATACCTGAGAATGTGGTCCATGACCACGAGAGGAACGGTTTACCTCGTCTGTCCTCTATGAATAACTCGGAGATCACTGAAAGGTCTGGAACGTTTCTATGCTTAACATCCACTCACAGTCTAGGGGGGAAAAGGCAATATTATAGCAGTACAATTCTGGTCTGTATGAAGGAGGAAGAACTGCTAAGAAGTTTCTGTTTGACCTAAAGGGGGGTTGGGGGTTAAAATCAGCATCCAAGAAACCTACTGGGTTGGTGTTCTTCACACACATTAATACTGAATAATAACAGACCTCTTTAAAATGGGTCAGTGTTTGGTTTTTTTCCTTCTCCTGCTTAATTGTTGTAGTGACCAGTTAATTTATTAATTTCCAGTACCTTTAAAAAAAAAAAACAACTAATACTTAGTTTTGTAGTAATCAATACTTTTGCTTTAAATGGTGTTTCAGGTTAAATAAATACTTCAAGTTCTTCATCGTCAGAGACCCCTTTGAGCGTCTTATATCTGCCTTCAAGGACAAGTTTGTGCAGAACCCACGTTTTGAGCCATGGTACAAGCACAACATAGCACCAGCCATTATACGCAAGTACCGCAGGACCCACCGCCACGCCACACACAGCGCCGGCCTGCACTTCGAGGACTTTGTCCGCTACTTGGGCGACGAACCCGGCCGCCAGTACCTCGACCGCCAGTTTGGCGACCACATCATCCACTGGCTGACGTACGCCGAGCTCTGCGCCCCATGCAACATCGCGTATGACGTGGTCGGCCACCACGAGACGCTGGAGCACGACGCACCCAACATCCTGAGGGTGGCCGGCATCAGCGACCTGGTGGCGTATCCCAGCATCCCACCGAGGATAACCCACTACAACCGGACCAAGGTGGAGAGATACTTCGCTGGGATCAGCAAGCGTGATGTCCGCCGCCTCTACGCCCGCTATCAGGGTGACTTCAGCCTTTTTGGCTACCATAGACCTGATTTCCTGCTGGACTGATGCACGTAGGGAAAAAAGGGAAGCTTGGTTAAGGTTTTTTTGTTTGTTTGTTTGTTAGGTTTTTTTTTTAAAGGGAATATATTGCTTAAACAGTAATTTGGAGCACTGAAGAGAGATATAAAATTGTCAGAAAACGAGGGATTTCTGTTTTCTAACAGATTATTTTGTAAGTTGTTGCCTCTTATATACTGATCTTTTCTATTTGGACTAGTGAGGTTAAGGGTATACAAATCATCCAAGTTTCATAGGCTTGATGAGTGGTTTCTGCTGTAATGGCCATATGAACACAACAGTGTCCTATAAATATGTTATTTAACAACTTAGCTATTTAAGTAGTATTAAGCTGGAAGATACTTTTTTTTTGTTGTTGTTTTTGTAGAGACTCTGCTTTAAAGGTTTAAACATTCTGACTACAGATCCACAAAGCTTTCCCAAAATGTTCTGTAAAGCTGAAAAGGTCCACATATTCCAGTTTTAAGTAATTATATAATGTTTAAGAATTTGGTTTTAAAGGTTTTAAAAATAATATTTAAAAACCTTGAATCTTTGTTTTAGTTATGGAAAGACAGCTGCTATATGCTCTTGAGATACCTTGAAGAGTTGAGTCATAGAAAATAGAGTGGGCTTTAAAGTAACTAACCTAATTCTACTATGAACTAAAGATCTTTTGAAAATTTTGGATGTCAGGAACTTGCCCATTTTGTTTAATCTATCCACTCACATTGACTTGTCTTCCAAAATGTTGCCTCTCACATTCTCCTTAAAGAACTGGTTACTTGATGCAGGTGGTTTTCGATATTGCTTTACTAATAGGTTATTATTGCAGATTTCCGATATATATTTCTAATAAATATTAAAACATCTCACATTGCATGATTTTTATGCACTTTTCATACTGTGATTATACTTGCATATAGCTATAAAGAGTCAATACACAGATGAATAAATGTCCTAGAGGTTGGCACTGATGTAATCTTTCTGTATACTTAAATTATATTCATTTTAAAGGGCCGTTCAAAGAAAGGGGGAAAAAATCCATTTCTTTCACTTTTATAGCAGCCTAGTCCAAAAACAAACCTGGTTAGTTAATGGGGAAAATGCTTAAAGATAATCAGGCATAATTAAATGACTGACAGGAATGAGGATATAACTGAGGAAGAGGTTAGTTGGCACGTTGTGTATGATAATTTATAGACTTCAACAGAGGGCTTCCAAGTATTGAGTGGTGAGTGCATGTAAAAGTTCGTCCACGCCCATCAAATTTGCTCTCAGCCCCATCCCTGTGTGATGAGGCACATGATCTGTATCCTGCCAAGTGCCCAAGGCAACCTGCGGTGTAGGAAAGGCCTGATTGTCCTCATTGGTGAGAAACATCTCAGGAGTGACGTATGGTGGACACAATGTACAGCTTTGTTTTCAGTCAACACAGCATTGCCAAGTGTTTCTTACTTAGCGAGCTGTTTGCTACTTTGTCTGGGTGTGTTATATATAGGTGCAGCATGTACTAAACCACACCACCTCATGTTCAAGACTGGCGGCAACACTGAAGATACAATTTCACAAAGTAGGGAGGGTTGGATGATATGGAACCGTACCAGGCAGACATGAACAGTTTTCTTTTGGACAATTTTGGCTTATGTGGTTAACCAAGAAAACTTGCTTTAGTAGACAGACCATTGCTATGCAGTGAATGCATGGAACATTTGCTTCACCCTGATTGTAACTGATATAGATGTTAATAGCCACTATACTCATCATCTTTTTTTTTTCCAAACACCAAGCTTGTACATCCAATCAATGAACACTTTATTAAACGCACATACCTTATATAGAACCATTTTATTGGTGTATAATTAACCCATCAGCCACCCTCCGCCTCTCACATCACTGGTCAGACCACTGTTGACTGGATATTAGTTAGATAGTAGACTCGTTTTTTTTGCACAGCGTCATCTCTGATATGATGGTGGATGTTAGACTGGTACAATGTTACCAACCGCAGGAGTTTTGCTGTAGTTCCTACTTGTTAGCATAACTGCTGAGATCCTTTCACCAGAAACTGATACTGACAGAGGGGTACAAGATGGCTAAAGTGGTTAATGAAGGTATTTTAGAAAACAGGAAGTTCACCCATGCAACTAAATAAAGGAGTCGTTCAGATGTCTGACACTAAAACATGACACACGTTATGTGCTTAACTGTACTGTATTAAACCTTTGGCACTTGTAAACCTTGTACAGAGGTTCAGATCACTTGTTACTAGAGAAATTAACCATACAGTCATTTAGCACGTGATCTATAATACTGGCAGTAACCTCATACGCGGTGAAAGCAGCTCACTACAGTTGAGAACCACAGCTGTGCTGAAGCTCCAGCATGGTGCTGACCTATCACAGCTGCTGTTCAGATGATTACTCTAATCAAACACCATAGATCAGGAAGGGTGACCTGCAATTATCTGCCCGTGGTCACAGCCATAAGCATGTACAGGAAGTAAATGGTAAAATCTTCTCACTATGTGAGAAGTTACATTTATTTACAGGAAATGACCTTATAAAAAGCTTGGTTTTTTTGTTTAACCTATTGGTCTCTGAGACAACAATTTTCTGTGACGGTTTGTCATGGTCTAATTACTCTAATAAAATGCATAAAAGCAGCCTTTACAACCTCGTACCAAGCAAGGCTGCACACAGTCTTGTTGCTTTCTAGAGTTACACAAGAGGGAACAGTGTGTGAAATTCAAAGGCCATGAAACAGAGCAGAGTTACAAAACAAAGAATAACAATTTCACATGGTACACTCTGAAAGGATTATGGGTAATCCTGTATTCAATATCCCTGCAAAATATACTATTAAACACTAACTTTTAAAACTGAATTATACACGGTGAGAGCACTACATGTTTTATGTGTCAAGCAACAAACTGTAGAGGTAAATCTTTGTTTCAGTGGGACTGCATTTTAAACAAAACTTCCAGAATGTATTTTATCCATTGTAAGTGACGATGTCTAACAGGTAAGCAGCTTATGTCCACAGAGTCCCTGCAATAAATTCAATAAATTCACAGTATTGTTATTTGTGACTCAAAGGTTATTTCTAAACCCTGGCATACTGAAGGCAAAATGAGCGTGTGTGAAACTATGTTGCCCTGGCAACAATCTCCTGTCCCCTCCGCCCTCCTGTGTTTCCTGAATCGCTCGTGTGCGCTTACACACAAAAGCACCGCACGCTGCTACGAACACTCCATTCACAACCGTGATTAAGCGTCGTTCCAAACTGTTCCCGCGCAGAGACGGCAGCCGGGCCACGCGCTTCCGCCTGGGTTTTATGAAAGGAGTCCTCACTTTTATTGGCCTTAGTTAATTCGCTCGCAGCAGACAGAGGACGGCCACCCCTGCCTGGAGGCGTCTGTGAATGGCCGTCTGGTCACGTGCACCGGTGTTCCAGTGCACGTGCTTTACGAGGTGGAAAAGGAGAAGACAGCAGGTGTTTTTTGGAAGCATTGGTTTTGTTTTTAGTGTGAGTTTTTCTTGTTGAAGGGATGGTACAGGGAGGGGAGTGTTATCAGAGCAGCAGTAGTGAAAGAAGAGTGAATTATATTTCCAGGTTGAGAGGAGTAGTCAAATAGCAGGGGAGGATTCTACTTGAATTGGATGGTCTTTATGTCCAAAGATACACACCACATGCTCTCAATTGCTTGTTAGTTAGTTAAAATGTAAAATAATTTGGGTGAAGGATAGACTAGTGCTTCCCAAACCATGGGTGGTATGTGAACTATGAAAAATGCCCTGGGCCAATGTTCAGAACATCATTCACGTCTGTTTCTGCCTTTCTGGATCGACTGTTTATTGCACTACTGGTTGGAAGTCATGTGCTTACATCAATGTTAGGAAAAAGGCTTAAGTGAACTCTCAAGTACCTATTAAAGAATGAAGTTATTATGCATGAGTTATTAATGAATAAACGGAAGTGGAAGTGTTTAATATGATAAATATTTTACTATCCCTTTATGATGGCTGGTTGAACATTATCAGTACTATTTTTAGATGTTATACAGAATGTATGAATGTATGTATGTATGAAAAAGATAAATGTGTACTTATATAATTTGAGGCCGGGGACACTGTAGATGTGTCACACTCCAGAGCTTTCATTCACTGGATCAGGTGTGTTAGACTACAGGTGCACCTAATCAAGGCCCCCAGGACAGGAGCTAGGTACCCCTGATCTGAGCTAACGGCAGCCATCTTTTTTTTTTTCTTATTTCTAGATTGTTATTTTTTTTTTCCTAGATTGGTTGGCTGATTCAAACAAGTGGCAAAACCTGTTATTACATGTGAGATCAACCCATTACAAGAATGTAAGGAAATTGCAGGGTTTTATGAAATGGAAATGAGTCATTTGCACTGGGCTACTTTAGCCAATATTATTCACTACATAAGAACCATAGCAGAGATGTGGAAAGATGGAATGGTTCATCAAGGGTGAGATAAGTAACCTTTAGGATAAAAACTGTGATACTGTGACCTGCAACTGCTCGAGGTGTGCATGTACATTTATTAGCATAGCCACCAAAATAGCTAGCATGAAAAGATCAGTTGTGATCATCCATTCTTCCTCATGCATTACTGGAGTTGTCTGCTGTATTAAATGTAATAGATATAAATAGCTTTACACTGGAGAAAGAAAGAGATTTTGTTGAGCACCTTCACACCATCAGAAATAGTTATCTGTCGTTTCCAGTGGTGAGGCATTGTAATAGTACTGGACATTGCAGTAATAACATATATATTTGCATTGCCAGATGTTGCTATGGCAGCAATAAAGTTAGGAAACTCAAGATCTACAATACACTCTTTGAAATTTAGAACCCCATGGAATTAATGTTTAATGTGTAGTAGAATGATTGAAGCATGTGCCTTTTGGATCCACCTTTTAGAATTTCAGAAGCACTGTGCTTGCGCTGCTGATGAAGGACCTCTGTTCAATACGTGCCTTTTCTCTCTACTTATTCATTATAATTTTAAGTATCTTACTACAGAGCACTTCAGTTACTCACCTGCAATCCTCTTTGGATTTATATAGTAACAAATGCGGTATAGTACGCAAGGTTTCCAAAGAAACAAGACATTTCTGACAGGTGCTTCATCATCTCCGCATTTAGTGCTTATATAATATGTGCAACCGCGGTAAAACGTGTTTAGTAAGTAACTGGGCTTTGTAACATTATGATTTGGCATATGTAGCCTACAAATAAAACTGGATATTCTTGACGGTAACTGGCTCCAATCTCGCGTAATTGTATTACTGGACACAAACGTCTACACAGATGTCACTGGCATCGAGTCATTTTGCGTGACATTCGCGTGTGGTAGCAGTGTGAATTTAGTGGTTGTTCTCCACGTTGCTTTGGTTTTGGTACACCTCTCTCCACAGACACGCCTACATTCATATTACTGACTAAACTAGTGAAACGCACCGGAGTCCCTAAAGGCACCAACAGAAGTTTCGCTTAACTTGCACGCAGCAGCAAGGATTGTGCATGTGCAACTTGTTTGACTACAAATAGTTCGATTATACAACGGGAAAACTAAATTTACTTAAAAAAAAACAAAACATTTAACTGCGTTGACTTTACCGTCTGCCAACAAAACAAATGGAAGCCTTAATGTCGCAGATTGAACCGTTTGACTATGACATGTTAGGATGCCGACAAAATACTACCCAAATATGCGCTTGCTGGGCACACCAGTCACTGGTGCCAAGTCATTAAATCATTGTTGCCCATCCATCTGTTAATCCGGTTCGCTATACTAACATGGTTCATATTCATCCACTTTTCAAAGAAATTACAGTTTAACGAAACGCTAAATGTACAATTCACATTGTATTATATTTTAATGTCGGTGTTTTATTTATTTATTTATTTTACATATGGACTTGACAAATATGCGTTTCTCCATCTGTTTGCTTTGCTAAATTGCAAGCCGCATCCAAGTATTAATTTATTTTTAGACGTGGAAGGTGTTGGTTGGGGAGGGCGGGGGATTGGGGTGGGATGTACCACATGTGCAGGGGTGTGTTGCCATAAGTTCAGTTTACAGGAAGCGATAAAGGTCATTTTCTCTCTGAAATATATGGACAGTTACTAATAATTCTGTTATCATATTTTTGTTTACATATATACTCGTTAACTGAGATAATGACTTTATGTAGCAGGTTGGTATTGGACTGTAGGCGGAGCCTCAGCATAAGCGGGCCAGTCTCCACACAATTGCAGTTAGTATGTGCTGGGTGGGGACGAGGGTGTGGAATAGAGCAGAGAGTGTTCATTGTGAATTGAATGCTGCCATTTTCATCTTTTTTCATGTTCTTGTTGGACGTTTCTGTTTTTTATCTATAAAACCTCATAATACTAGTCACATAACACAAGTACTACTTTCCATATTCGTTTGCGCTTATTTCGAGTGCCTGTCATGGGTCTTGGCGCTTCGCCTCAGAGATGTTGTCGTTTGACTTGAGTTGTCTGTACTAAAACAACTGTTTACAATCTTACCTCCTACTGATCCTGCTGATCAGACCTTCTAAGCGGGTTTTTGTGATTAAACCATTGCCTGCTGTGTTGTTTGTTGGTGGTTAATGATCTCATTAGTAAAAATTATTAGTCTCTCTCTCTCTCTCGTTCCATACTGTTAATTTACAATTCAATATTTCATTGTTCATTTCCTCAGCATTATTAAAATATTTTATTTGGAACAATGGGAAGCAAATTATGCTAAATGTTAGTGCATAACTGAATTTGGTTCATTCTATTTAGGGTGAACAGTATTAACTATGATATTATTCGTAACATTAAAGTGTAGTGCTCATGGCTTTATCTTTCAGACATCAAAATTTCCATTTCCAGAATGATGTCCACCACACACGACAAAAGCCTGTGCTTCCACAGTTAATAACATTTCATCCCTTCTGTTGTTGCTGTCCAAAACAAATCAGAAAACGTCTTAATAATATCAGACCAAACATTTCTACATTGTTACTTTTGTCTTTCTTGGACAAAACTTCTAATGTCTTCATTGCAACATTTAGTGATTTGAATGGTAATATGACGTGATGGTGTTTTAATCAAGAGCGAATACATAAATAAACAGTTTACTCCTTTAGTTCAGTTTCTGTCGTTCTGTCCAAACGATGAGGTTTAGAAAATCACATCACTCCATTTTCCGGCAGCAAAGCACAAGCCAACAATCTGTAACAAACAACAACTGACGTTTACTACATCAACACAAAGTGCAAATGCATGTGGTTCAACCCTCACCAGGATACCATCCAGATACAAGTTGCATGAAGTGGCTGGGTGTAGCTGAATAACAATTTTAACTGTTCACAATTAATACAAATTTTGACCAGTAGCACATTAAGATTTATATAGAGGATACTGTATCCAGAATAATTGGACATCTTGACAAAATAAAAGTTCCAAATAGTCTAAATTTTAAGTAAAATTGTGACTTACAAGGCATCATGTGTTTCCTTAAAATGCAGGATAACACACAGTTCTACACAGTCACTCAGACCTGCAGTCTCAGGCTAATTAACTGTTGCTTTTGAATATGCCAGCTGTTTTTCTTTGCTACATTAGAAGTGCAGTTGTTTTTCAGATTAAACTGCATATTAGTTTGGGCATTATTCAGCATATTCCAAACACTTAAGAGTTTTAGATCCAAAAGTGCAAATCATCCATGGATTCTCATAAAGCTGGTGATTGTGCCTTTTAAAGCATGTAAGTTTGGAGGTCAAGATTCATGGGATTTAACCTTGGTGCGAGGGTCACTGACCTTCTTTACACAGAATACAGTGACTCTAATGGAATATTTTAAGAGAGTATTATTTGTAACTTTTATAATAAACTCCTCTGTCTACATGAAAACAAGGTTATGTGATATTTAATATGTACTTAATATAAACCTTAAAGTATGTTCACTGCACATTTCAGGACCTTTTTTAACATGGAACAACTACTGATTTGTGCTTTGCACAAATCGATCATATCATTGTCCAAAACTACCTCAAAGAAAGAAAAAAAAAGGTCAGAGATCGAATCTTGATCAAGCAATCGGATAAAACTGCCTGTTTCTAACCTGTTCTGAGAACATGAAGTGGGTCCACAAGTCAATGGTCATTCATTTAAACATCAGTGCTATATTATGTATGCTTTTTTCAATCAGTTCACTGTTGTGCCATTTTGAACAGTGGCATTAAGCCTAATACTCTATAACTAAAACAGCACACCTGTGTCTTGTTTGTTTATTTTATAGCTCATGTTTAAAAACAGCTCATGTTTTAGAGTTGTGGGGTTTACACTTGCTTTACCCCTTCCTTTATACTTCAGATAATAACAGAGGCAGCTATGAATCGTT
Source organism: Sternarchorhynchus goeldii (assembly GCA_028565775.1). Lineage (NCBI taxonomy): Eukaryota > Metazoa > Chordata > Actinopteri > Gymnotiformes > Apteronotidae > Sternarchorhynchus > Sternarchorhynchus goeldii. The sequence goes on along the minus strand of JAOXYF010000014.1, from coordinate 6,562,307 downwards.
ATATGCAGTCTACAGTTAAAGAGGATGTTGAGCTATATCATAAAGGACACCGGTTTAATTACTATTACTAAACATACTTATCTTCCCCTCTCAGGATCATAGCTATAGTTGCACTTTTCAGCATGTGTTTTGTGTGTGTCTGCTAGTGGTCTTATCCCCTTGATTAACCCTCGATTTTCTGACTCCCTTTTGGGCTTCACTGTAACAAAAATACCAGTTGTAGCCTTGTCACTGACATTTCGATGCACCCACTCTCCCAGCCTTGTACAATATGCCAAAAGTGCCCAAAACATAGTCAAACATCACAAACATATAAACAAAGTCAAAGTTGTTTATCATCATATGCACATGTGACATGGTAAATGTCTGTAAAATCACAGTGAGTATTCAGACTGAAACTTTATAAGCAACAGTAAATGTATAACAGAACAGTGACGCACAGTTTGGCAACGCACTGACAAGGAAAGTGCAAGTTGGTTTGAAATAGACTGTGAAAGTTTAAGTGTTTTATAATATAATAAGGGGTGTGATTTGAAGTGATTTAGTGCATAGTGAGCCACTGGAGAGCTTGCAGAGACAACCTGTATCTGAATCTTGTGTTATGAGGACTGATTGTCCTGTACTGTTTCGTGGATGTAAGCAGAGAGCAGTGGGGCAGTAGTGGGGGAGTGGGGAGGCTGGAGTCAATCGGCAGAGGGCAGCCTTTCTGAGGCGCCATGTACAGTAAACGCCCAGCGTTGTGGGAAGTGGTGCACTGGTGATTATCTGAGTTGGACTCACCACAGGCTGCAGTGATTTGCAGCCCTACGCTATGCTGCAGTACCAGTCTGTGAAGATGGACTCGGTATGGCAACGGGAAAAGTTGGTGAGCAACACTCCTCACACACACGCACAAACGCACACACACACACACACACACACACACACACACTGGTTCCAACATCTTAATAAACTGAACAAAACATTTGAAGTGTTTTCACATATTGACTATTCCATGGCTTTCCTTGCTGCTCTTCAGGTTGAATGGGGTAAAACTGTCCTGACAGTAGGCTCAGTAGACACAGACTGTGTCCCTGACTTACGCAAGCCTGGCATGCGTATCCTACCCCACCAAAATGGTTTAAAAAAATTTTACTTCACAGAGTAGTTAATGCTAACTTCTAAAACCTTTCTTCAGTTTCCACATATAATGCGAGAGTACGAACTAGACTGAAACTTTTCTGTTTTCAAGAATAGTAGCTCGAGACCTCAGTGGAGTTTACTTGGAAAGGGGTGGGGCATAAATCACCAAATTTGCTGTTTGCTCTTCCACCTTATATTGAATAAAATAACTGTCTCTTACTTAATGAATGCCAAGACAAGCCTACTTTGGGTGGCTCATCTTACCCAGTGACACATCTTAGCCTTTTCTTACCATCACTTCTTGGAAGCACTGTTCCACATTGCTGAAGGATATTAAATTGTCTTACATAAAGTAGTTATATAAAACTTTGCATAAATGTTTCGTTTAGCAACACTTTGTCAAGTCTCTCAGTGACTTTTATTTGAAACTGTAACTGTGTAAATTTCTTTGTCTCTTGTTTTTAATTTCTAAAAGTAGCAAGCGCCAGCTTTTATCTGACAATAGAATATGGTTTGCAACATTAGATCGAGCTCAATTTTCAACACGTCTCTCGTCTGTACTCATTTTGGTTACACAACTGTGTGTCATTATATAAGTGAGCTATATAATACACCAATAGGACTACCTCCTTGACGTCACGTGCTTCTTACTGGGCGGACGCAAACGCACGGCGTTGTTATCTATGGAGGTGGATGGGTACGGGATGTTCCGAAAATCCGTCCATTCAATTTTGACAATATCAATTATTTTCGGTTAAATTGACCTTTCATGCCACATATTTAGAATGGAAGCTTGGAGTCTTCGAAAGACTGGAGATGAAAGAAACTTAATCAAGGACTGCAGAAGAAAGGAGTTCGTAGGATTATGCAAAGTGCAGTTTGCCGGAAACCTCGGGTCTTATATAAAAACTAATGGACCATCTAAAAATTGACCTCGGATACTCTACACAACCTAGAAATTTTCCTGCTCAGTGTGTTCATGCCTAAACGTGACATGTTGAGAACTGGGACCACGTAGCGTTCACTGACCAACATTTTCTTTCGTTGGTACCGGTAGCGTACCCTATTTTCTGTTTTGTTTGTAGCTTGAGACCTTTCACCGTTAAAATCAAAAGCAAACCAAGATAACTAAAGAGTCTTTTTGTGCTCTGATGTTTTTTCTCATTCGGACCGTTATAGTTTGTGCACGGTATCACTTTTTGTTAAAATGTAGCCTATCCACAAGTGTTTTACGGATTACAGATGATGGATCAGCGATTGATGGACCATTCAAGGCCTACAAATTATGATACATTTGCGCAATTTATATGGTTTCGGAGGTTGGGCTACTCGTAGTGTTTTCGATGGCTTCACTTTTGTTGGGGTATTTAGCTAGTTTGAGTGCTATTTATATTATTTACTTTAAGGTCCATGCGGATTTGGTGTTGATGCAATTCACCACGAGGTAGCGATAGGCTTTTGTAACCTGGATAGCCTACCCACCAAAGACCGGCTCCTATAGTTTCACGCGTTGCTTATTTTGAACAAAGCTGCATTTACTTTCATTACAAAAAACATGGATGCTGGAATACAGAGTCACAATGAAAATTTTGTGCACGACATATCAAATCCGAGCGCATCTGGTCTGTGTCCTGAAATGCTCGAAGTCGCTGAAGAAGCATGCAGGGCTGGAGACTTCGACCTTGCTGTAGAGATCTATTCCTCTCAGTTGGCCGATCTTCAGCAACCTGACAGAGGTCTTTGCCTGCGTAAAGCGGATGCCTTGGCCCGTGGGGGTCGGATAGCTGAGGCTTTAGACTCTTATTGTATCGCTGCAAACATCCGCAGGTTTAAACCAGACGAACTTAAGCTCTTAGTTGAAAATATCGCCCGAACAATACGCGTAAAAGAACTGATTGAGAGTAAACATTTTACCGGTGAAAGTAGAACAAAGCCAAGTGGTAATGGGGGCACCTGTTCTGATGGAGACGAATTTGAAGAAAATCAATCGCTAGATCTGTTTTCATGTCGTCTTTGCAATTGTTTACTTTTAGAGCCAACAACCTTAGTGTGTGGCCACACTTTTTGTAAACGGTGCCTTGAAGACGCCGTTGTGAAAGATTGCATATCATGCCGTTGTAAAATAAACAAATCGGCATCACAAGCGAACACGAATGGCTTTAGAATTAACGTTGTTCTCAGCGGCATGCTTGAAAAATGGTTCGATCTTGAAAGTAAATCTAGGAGATACTGGCTCGAAGGAGAACGCCTTTGGAAAACTCAAGACCTCTTCAGTGCCCTAGAAAAGTACAACATGGCAGTCGAATTAGGTAAATATACGCTTTTATTAATTATGTATCTTATACAGTCTTTTCTCCTGTTATTTTAATGCAGCAGATTGTTTGTTTTATAATGGAGCAACTGACCTACTTTTACCGGTGGCAGTTATGAAACGACTACAGGGGGCGACATTGTTCAACTGAACCTTCGAGTCTATTTGCAGCAAATTAAATATTTCAAAATAACGATACTGAACTATATTAACACACGTTTCAAAACGGATCACTTTGCTGTCTGTCCAACAATATGAAAATTAAGACGTATTTCAAGACTTGAAATGAAAAGCCCTGTTAATGGACCTTCCCAATGTACTCAAGCCGAACTGTGGCCTTCACCGTCAAGTGTTGTGTTCGTTGTAAGCTATGTTTTCTTTTTTTAAAGAAAAAAAAAAGTAAATGTTGTCTTGGCACATAGATACTCGTCATTTATAAGAGAAAACGGGTAGGCTGACCATTAGCATTCTATGGAATATGCCTGTATCCAGGTCTGAGCAGCAGCTGCCCATGAATGACCTAATTATGCCTTCACATTATTGGGTTCTGACCTGTATGCTAAGGGAGTCACACCGGGCAGGAGTCTAAAGACTAGAATTAGAATAACGCAGCAAATGTTTAATACCCGGTCACTCGTGGAGAAGAGGATGATCAGAAACCAGGCTGAGCTCACTCGGGCTTTCTTGGCGAAGGATGCATTCGTTAAAGCAGGCGTTCTCAGTTACGCTTAATGGACGTCACGAAGGCGGATACCCATTAGCCATATGTCTTTAGTTCTGCGGCATGCCAAACGTGGTGCTGCTAACGCAGTTCACGCAGAGCATTGAGCCATGCTGTTTCTGAGCTTTGTTAATTTGTTTATTCATACATTTTTCCTTTCGAGAAGAAAAGAGATGTCTATGCGAAAAGGTCATTCTGCATTTTTAAATAAAACTGATTCGCGCTTTAGTAGGTTACATATTCTGTGGGAAGAATATTAACTTTCAAGAACATATGGTTACTGGTCTCTTCAGGCACTGAGATATTAACCAACGCTATGATGCCCCAATCATAGGCTAAAGTTAAATATCACTTAATTCAGCGTAAGGAAATTGAATGAGAACTTGAGTTATATACATGTTGCATATACAGTTATCCTATATTAAGAGAACTAGGTAGAATAAGAGCATTATCTGCACCAAAGGAACGTGACCGTAGTCTAAATAATCAGTAATCCTTTAATTACTGTACAACAGATTTTTTTTGTTGTTTTTTATTTATTTATTGTGCTCTAGGTAAAAATCTCAGCTCTGATTGGTCAAGAACCAGATTTTTTTTCGCTGCCATAAACTTAAGTTGCCCCGGAGGACGATAGATGTGGAGAATAAATGTGACGGGTTGATAAATTGAGCTAAACCCGGTGTTTGCTTACTAGCCCCCCCCCCCTCTTCTTTTATCCACGTAGCTGGTGCCAAACACGCGGTCGAGACGGTAACGCTCCAGCATTATGAATTAGAACTGAGTGCCGCAGCGGTTAATGTTCAGCATTATGAATCAAAATGTTGGCTGGTTTTCTGATTTAGTCTCTCACTTCCTCTTATGTAGCCAGCGTGGGCGGTCGTTTGGCGGTTGGTCTCACTTTACAGCTTGCTGCGAAGGGAGGCGGTGTAAACACATATGCTCAGCTGACACTCCTCGCTCCTCGGTAGTCTGCCTGTTGCTTGAAAAGATGGTTAGCTTCTTATTGCAAACTGGAAGCTCTGGCAGAGCCATCAGCCGTTGACCCAAGTCTTGTCGTTGCAAGGAGGCTATCGAGTTGGCATGGAAATGCTTGTTGCTTTATGATGAGAGCAACTAGAGGCAAGCAGAATGCAAATGATTGGTGTTTTTATTTATTTATTTATTGGGGGTGGGGGTGTAAATTCCATCTGTCCCATCTTCATAGTAGACCTACTTTATAACTATCCAGCATCCTAGGTCTGCATCACGCCAGCTCTAGTATCCACGGAGAACATCGCACCCTTTTTTGATTTGTCCTGGGTTAAGTAGTAATTACAGTAAAGTCCATTAAATGTCCTGCTTAATACTAGCCTAGCATGTTGGTGCTTTTCTAGCCTGAGCATAAAGAGGGCTTTTTAATGCTAAGGAACATTACTCGAGTTTCACATGACCAGAAAAGTGGAACAGTTCATTACGTTAGTGATGTGTCGCATTTAAGAAAGTCTAATTGAATAATAATACCTGTGTAAAGGTAGACTGTTGTCGATCACATTATTGTATGGGACAGATGCAGAATGTTACAGCAGGCATGCAGAGCTGACCTCATTTTTGATGACCCGGATTCTGTGTCTGTAAAGGCAGACGTAAATAGCCTGCTACTTATGAAATGCTATTTCTTGGAAATTGAGGTTTTTATTTGTTGTCTGTTGTGTTGAGACGAGACCTTTTCAGAAACCTATTTTAAATTCAGAAGCGTCAAAACTAGCATTCTCAGAGACCACACAAGTGAGTCAAATGGTTTACTGGTTTTACTACAGTACAGCAGGAACAGAAGAGAAGGGTGTCCTTGAAGAACTTTAAGACGTGAGTGAGGACAGCCTTGGGTGGCAAATGCCATGTTTGTACGTTCAGGAGGACGGTTTCAGAGTTAAGATTCTTCTCTAAGCTCCTTTCACATTGCTGCGAACAATTACACGGAAGTAATTTAAAGTTAAAGCGCTAACAATAGCATCAGTGACGCAAAGAGAAGCATACTAATCGAGCTGATGACAGGTGTTGATTCTTAAGGGATGAGGACAGTTAACCCTCCATGTATGAGACACAACTTTGAAGGAAATGCATGGTACAAGTTGAAATAAAATAAACAATTTTTGTAATATTTCATGATGTGCAAAAACTGGAGATGTCTAGGGTAATATGTGAAGGTTTTCTTGTACCTTTTGGTTTAGACAGTGTTAGTTTGAAGTCTGTCTTCTCTTCCACAGCGCCCTCTATCTGTAGGCTGCTGTCAGAGAGAGCCGAGCTGCACATGGACATGAAGAACTTCAGCCAGGCAGTACAGGATGCGGACAGCTTGTGTCGGCTCCGGCCATCGTTAGCAAAGGTTAGGAAGCTACGCTCGTGCTCCCATTTTAACAGCTATGCTCCAAGCTCACATGCCCGAGATCCAGGGTTAAACCTCGAGTTTGAGGGTGTAAAACAGGAAGCCGTAACTTCACTAGGCATGTTCAACAGGCCTGTGCCACTGAATGGTGAACTAGCTTAAATTTCGTCAGTTGGCTACTTTTTCACACAGTTGGCTAAAGAAGAAAGGTCTTGTTCAAGCTCAAAGGGAACTAAACCTTTCTACGTCCGTAAGTGATTTCCCCACTTTATTCCAATAATATTCTGTAATTAGTTCCTAATTCTAATATTCTAATACACATTTCCCAATTCTAACAGTCCCATAGTTTGAGAATAGTGTAACAATGGCATAATAAATAATAATAACTAATTTATATTTGGTCTGTGGGGTGGGGTTTGAGGGTGATGGTATTTTTTATATACTTTAGAAAAAAGCCTGTATCTGGCATTGTTACTCGGGATCGGAGGGCGTAAGCTTCTGCAGCCTCTTGCTTTGCCCCAGTGTTTACAGGGCATTAGGAAGAGGTATTTCCATTTACCACAGTTAATAGCCAGTTTACTCACTCTGGGAATCCTCCTGTCATCACAGCACAGCCCTGATGGCTCAGTCATAATCCAAAGGGAAAACTGCTGCATGGATTTGGCCCAAAGAGCACATTCAAAGAACTCCTCTATCTTTCGCTCTGGGTCTCAAAACACAGTGCTACCCGGAACATTCCCCCCTACTCATGGTCTTTTATTTTCTCTAGAACCTTTTCCACAGGCCCACTGCGCTGTTTGTGGTTGCATTGTGGCCGTTCAGTAACCGCCAGAGTCGATATTAAAACGGATTTATTTTTTGGAGTGATGCATTGTTTGTTTGGTGCCAGGCCCACTACATTAAGGCCAGAGCCCTCTGCAGCTCCCACCGCAGAGAAGAGGCTTTGCAGGAATACTTCTACTGTGTAGCACTGAAACCAGATTGGACGGCTGTGAAAACGGAGGCGCAAAGGGTAAATATACATGTAATATGGTGATTATAAAAAAAATTATAATATAAAATTTTAGCTTTTTCCTTAAGAGTGTTGTATGTATCTCTTTGCAGGTCTTGAGTGAGATGTTTTCCTCTATTTTTGAGAATGATAGTCTGGTCACACCTCTGCATCCACATCAAGCCACAGGTCCCTCCTCTCGCCTTAAACCTTTATCCCTCTTGAGCTCTCTCCACTCTTCACTACCCAGAGATGGCACTAGAGCTGGCTGCTCCAAGGTGGGTACACACACACACACACACACAGGCACGTGCACATGAGCATCTGCAAGCACACACACACACACGGGAACATGTGAGCTTCTATGCAGACACACATGCACAGAAAGTCATTACAAAGATATTTACCACGCACTTCTTACTTCACTCATGTTTGCTGTCATTATTTGCCTTTTCACCCATCTTGAACTTCAGAAAACCAAAATAACCCCAATTACTACTAAGGAGACTATATAACACAGTAAATATTAGACAGAGCAAAACAATCTGTACTGTCTTTGAAAGGCTATGTATCAAGGAGAGAGAGTAGAAAGAAGTAATATTACTCCAGGGCCTCTGTGTAACACGGGAGACTGTGTAACAGTGTCTTTAGGGCAATTTGATAAAACTGTGAAACATGGTACAATCAGTGGATCAGTACAATAAAAACACAACGCAACTAGATAAAATATGATGGTGAAATATGCAGGACACATGCGAGTGTGTGAGCGATTCAGAAGTATGTAGGTGTTTAGATCTGAACAAGGTTACTGCAGAGCTGTTGTTGATTCTAGTAGGTCCATCCTGGGTGCTTCGTTCTTCTGCTAGACAGCTGGGAGACTGAGTGCGTGGGAGGGGTGGTCCACTTATGTCGGAGGCCTCACTCAAGTAGCATTTTTTTGATTGGTGTACTGAGTGTAAAGGAGATGGACCTCAATGATGCTCCTAGCCGTTTTCACTTTCTGAGAGTCTTTCGGTCTGAGACATTGCGGTTTCTATATGAGACCTGTGATGCAGCTGATCAGTGGTTCCCCTGCAGTACAGGGGCAGGGAAGTTAGGCTTGTTCTCCATCAAATGGAGATGGACATTGCTGCTTGTCTGTGCATCTGTCTTTGGTAATATGTTGCACATTTTGATACATGATCAATATCCCAAAACATGAACAAACTTGCCAGGGAAGATTTAGCTGTGTTTTGATACAACACTGTGGGATGGGATGCATTTTAATTGCCTTGTTTTTCCACACTGGTTACAAAAGATTTGTTGCAACCAAATTAAGGGAAAGAGAAAACGTAGAGGTGAAAGTAAATCGGTGTGGTGGCATTTCTGGTAGTATTTCTAAAAACATTACTGATCATATGTCACTTTCTCTTCTAACTTTTACCTGATATACACTGGTTGAATCATTGTTTTTTGTTTGTTTGTTTGTTTTTTATCCATGTTGCTCTGATTTGAGTCTTTTACACCTTACATGTTCATTTTGCAGGACCCTGCTCTCAACAGCAGTAAAGCCGCTCACTGTGGGACCTCGTCGTCCTTGAAGCAGACGGAGAGTGGCGTGGAAGACTCCAAGAACCTGGCGGCTGTCCTCTCCTCACTCCCTGTACCTCCAGGTCTTAAGAGGAAGTGTCCTGGTGATGTCAATCCTCTTGGGCCCCCAAGCAAGCTTCTTAAACAAGGTAAGCGTTACAGCAGAGTGATGGCACGATGAAGTCAAACACAAATACAGCTCAGGCCAGGGAGAAGGGAATTTCAGTCTTGGTTTTTCTGTGCTAATCCTTCAGTATGTTACTTCTCTCTCCTTGCTGGCTGTCTTGCCGTCTCTCTCTCTCTCTCTCTCTCTCTCTCCCTCTCTCAGATCTTGCATGCTCTTCCCACACTCCTCCTGTCCTGTGCAGGATAAGGGAGGTGCCATTGGAGCTCTTGGACAGTGCAGACATGGAGTGCTCACTGTGCATGAGGTGAGATTTTAAACTGCTCTGTGCTATTAATATGCAAAGTATGCTTTAAGGTGGATTCCTTTTTGAATTTTAGGACAATATTAAAACCTAACAAATCGTATTGAAAACATTTCCCCATAACTAATTTCATCCCAGGCAACAGCACAGATTACGTATTTATCGATGGCACATACTTCATTAGAAGTAATTTCCTCTAAAACTTTTCTTCCCCCTCAGATTGTTCTATGAACCTGTCACTACCCCTTGTGGACACACCTTCTGTCTCAAGTGTCTGGAGCGCTGCCTGGATCACAATCCCAACTGCCCTCTGTGTAAAGAGAACCTTTCTGAGGTACTTGTCCATCTGTTATTCTCTCCTCTCTATCCCCCTCTCTGTCTCTGGCTTTTAAGCAACTCTACCATAAACCACAATCTTCTACCACAATTTTAAGTGTGACTGGTTTTGGACCATTCTTTGATGATTTTATAAGTGACTGTTCCAGATATGTAGTTCTGTCCAGTGCTGGGTTGAGATCTCTACATCACTCCACAAAAGAATGTCCAGTTCCTGTTCTCAAGAATGCAGCTAAACATGGCATGTGTTGGAATTTCCCACAATTCTCATCAGCACTGTTAAAGGTGCGTTAGTTACTATTCAAGAACCGCTACCTAGTGATGAAGTACGTCAGCACAACATTAGAATATATATTTTTTTCCTCCATGTCTCTTTGGATTCGCCTTCCATTCCCACCCATGAACACTAAGCATGCTTCCACGATCCATGGTGGTAAATGTAGTTGAATTACAGATTTCTAGCACCACCAAAGTTGCCAAGGCTTTGCTTTGGAGCAGTGAGGCAGGGAGTTTATTAATATACTTCGACATCTAACAAGTTGTTAGCTACACGCGGTTCATCTTCCGCTATTACCTCAGGGTGAGTATGCAAGAAACCAGGTAAATGATGAACAATCAGGAAAGGGCTACAGTGCTGCTCTCCCTCAGCAAAGAACTGACTTATTCTACTTTTTTTAAATAACGTTACAGCATCTTAATAATCCAGAGACGTATCGTCTAATCGGTACTCAAGTACTCTACAAATTCTTCTTGGTATAGCAAGACGTGTTTGGCCAGAGTGGCTATCGGATGTCCGAGAGACCTGAAGGTGTTAGCATTTTACACTGATGTAGTGTGACCCACTATGAAATTTAGCTTCTTTACAGTGATGACACAAACCCATAAACACGGCTCATGTGTTGCTATGAGAATATTTGTGTTTTTGCTGTTGGTTAGCATTGTTACCTATATGGGTACTTTGATGCAGTTGACCAGCATTATATATGTTTCTCTGAATGTGGTTCAGCTAAAATAGTATTTTATTTGGCTCTCTAAATGATGGATTCATCTTTTCAATAAGATTAGTAAAGCCTGTCAACCAACGAGTTCGGCGCGTTATAAAGATCGCGTTTATGTACCTGTCCAGGAAGTACTTGGCTAATTTTACAACCACTTTCATCCCCTTCGCATGTAATATTTCTTTCCATTTTGGAAAAGCACTTCCAGTGCTAACTCTCTCTCTTTTTTTTTTTACATTTCTTGTCGTGAATTTTTTTGGCAGCACAGCGTGGGTTTTTTGTCCACAGTACACCTGGCGATGCAGGGCGCTTTCCGGATTCCGCCATGTTTTCTTAGCCAAACAGACGGAGATGGGGGTGGAGTAATGGGGCGTTGAGGAGTGTCTCATAAAGTGACTGACAGGAGGTCAATGTAAACACAAAACAAGATTCCGTCCTGGAACAGTTTTTCAAACAGGTTTTCTCAGGCACCTAATACACATGTGCTGATGCCATTGCTAAAGTAATTGTGTCACTACGTTCAACATATTTCACAGTTTATTTGAATTGGTAAGAAAGGGAGGGGAAATTGACTAATGCACCTTTTAGCAAAGCAAGTCCTTTTGCCTGTAATTACAGTATCTGGCCAATAGAGGGTACAAAAAGACTTTCCTAATGGAGGAGGTGATTCAGCGCTATCTGAGTGAGGAGCTGGCGGAGAGGAGGAAAGTGCATGAAGAAGAACTGAAGGAGCTGTCAAAGTGAGTAATTTCTGCCTGATTCATTTACCTTCCTAATACTTCCTCCCCGAGTTCTCGACGTCAGCTGCAGGGAAGTCGACCCAAAAAACGTTTGATACCTTTGGGTAGAATGTTTCATAGATATTTTATATTTTCCTGTTTTGGAACTTATTTATGTGCTTATTAGCCTTTTTAAGCTTGTTGTATTGTATTGTACCACTGCTCCTCCTTTTCTCTGGTGGTTGTTATGGTTTTCTTCACATCGATACCTGTTAGCGTGTATTCAGATTACATGATGAGCCTGTTTTTATTAGCAAACTGTCGATATCAAAGGTAAAAATAAATAAATAAAATAAATGCTATCTACTCGTTTTCCAAAACCAAAACCCGATATGTAGCGTAGGTCTCTGTTACAGCTGACTCAGCTATACTGGGGCTCAGATTCTTGCCACTCTATGATATCAGATGACTGGTGTTTTGTTGCTGTTTTCTCAGACAGGTTTGTGTGCATAGATTGTGGAGCTCTGGGTTGAAAGTACTTAGTTCTTAGTAATGAGTGATACGGTATATCGGTTACTCTCAAAAAATTAACAATGGTTATACTATCAGATGATTTTATAAAAAAAAAACAAACAAAAAAAAAAACGTTGGCAGTTCTGATCATGTTAAAGTTGGTTTTACCAGTGTGAGTGCGAAATTCTCTAAAAGGTACAATTAATTTAATTAATTTCTTGCAGCTTGAACCAGGAAGTGCCTATCTTTGTCTGCACCATGGCGTTTCCCACAATCCCCTGCCCCCTGCACGTCTTTGAGCCACGCTATAGGCTGATGATCCGAAGGGCCATGGAGACGGGAACCAAGCAGTTTGGCATGTGTATTTCTGATGAAGTGAAAGGGTTAGTGGGTCTAAAGCACTGTTTTGATTTTGAGTCCAGTGAACAAAACTGGAGTAAAAAAAATACAAATACTGCCTAAAAATGTCGGTTTTAATGAATATGACATTGTATAGTTCAGTATAATTTTAGATGCTATAAATGGATGATATGTGGCTGAAGATAGAAGTTCCTGTATATGTTGTCTGATGCAAAACTGCGTTTGGTCTTCAGTTTTGCCGACTATGGCTGCATACTGGAGGTGAGAGATGTGAAGTTCTTCCCTGACGGACGCTCTGTGGTTGACACCATTGGTGTGAATCGCTTCAAGGTGCTCAGTCATGGTCAGAGGGACGGCTACAACACCGCCAAGATAGAATACCTGCAGGACCAGAAGGTGAAACGGGAGGAAGTGGTTGTGGTGGAGTGGCTGCGTGTGTATGTGTCTGTTTTTAAAGAATTAGTGAGGGAGTATTCAGTGGGGCCTCCAGTCTTCCATCCTGACCTGTGAATTACTTTTAGGCTGAGGGAGATGAGCTGACGGAGCTGGTGAAGCTGCATGATTCTGTGTATGAGCAGGCCACAGCCTGGTTCACCTCTCTCAAAGACAACATGAAGAGCCAGATCCTCAGCCACTTTGGACACCTTCCCAACAAAGACCCTGACCCCCAGGTGAAGGGAAAAATAAATAAATAAGACTGCGGCTGCCCGCTTCTTGAACTTTAGTATCATTTTCACAAAAGAGGGTGGAATTTAACACGTACCTTTTTAAAATGAACTTAAAATTAAAGTTGTTCTGATACCAGGCGAATCCAAACTGGTCAGTTGATGGAAAGATGGCTTGGCTTTTCTTCCTGTTCTCCAGGGGAACCCCAGTGGGCCGGCGTGGTGCTGGTGGCTGCTGGCTGTGCTGCCGCTGGAGAGCAAAGCCCAGCTCACCATCCTGTCCATGATCTCCCTGAAGGAGCGCCTGGTTGCCATCCGCCGGGTCCTCATCTTCGTCACCCGCAAGCGGCCCCGATGACCACAGCCTGGCCGGTCGCTGGCTGCCCATCGCCGTCGGGGTGGCGAGGCCCCCGGGCGGAGGTGGCCGTTTCAGGAGCTACGGGCAGCAGCCCCACCACCGCCACCGCCGCCACAACGGCATCTTCTACCGCTTCAGTCGTCCGCGTGCTACAACTAGGCTCCTACAGTGCTGAGCGCCACCTCTTCGCGCGGTTGGAAACCTGTGTGGGGGAAGTTCTCTCACCCCTGGTCCGGAGTCATCGAGTTCCTCAGCAGGTCGCTGACCAAGCAGCAAAGCACCATGCTACGTGTTGATTATAGGAAAAGGCAGAGGCGACCAACTCATCCTCTTCAGTCATACAAGAACAGACAGAAAACACTGCAACACCATCCATGGTGTTGGTGGCTGACCAAAATTCTTCTCATGGGATTTTATTGTATTTACTGGCCTAGCAGCCTTGTTGTGGGTCCAAGAATCCATGATCTTCTCATGTCTGCGCGCTACTATTTCTTACCTCCCTTAAAGAAATGCACATTTTTACACTGTACGAATTCCCACAGTTTGACGCATTCAAGTCTGAAATGTTCTTTTTTGCAATACACTATTAGTAAACAAAAATTCTGATAAAATCTATGTTAAAATAATTTAAGACATTTCAACAAGTGTTGATAAGAGCAACAAAGCACATTTCTTGTATAGTCAATAGTTTATTAGCTTACAGTGATGGTTCACATTGGCATAGAGCTACAGCAGATTCTTTTTTTTTCACCCTTATTGACGGATAAATTTGAAAGCAATTGAATTATTGGCTTTTTTTTTTTTTTGCCTTGTGTTTTGGTTAAGGTCACTGCGTTAAATCAAATATCGGTCAACAATACTTCAGCACAACCACTCACTGTCTGCACAAAGCAGTGTACTAAACAGGGCTTTAAAAAAAAAAGTGTTCACTTCATCAAACATGGAATAGAGCTATACATGTGTAGTTTGGCAAGAGAGAATTAATTGAAATAACTGCGCATAAACACTTGTCTATTTTTAAAAAAATAAACTAGCACTAGCATATGGCACCAAGTAGCTACAAAATGTGTTTTTTTTTTTTTATTAAGTTAATATTAGCACGCTCTTGAAGACTTTGTGTTATTTTATGAAAATGTGATGGTATATTGCTATTTTCTTTCAGAATTGTTGGATTCTGAAGGGCTGTACACTTCCATGCTATTTTATTAGGCCTCTATGCCCATTAACTTGGAAAATGGCTGTAGCTTTTGTTAAAAATGAATATTATCCTCAGGCAAATGAAAGACAGGCACTATATGACCCCTTTCCTCAAGGGACTAATTATGTCTAATATGTCTGTCACCTGGTTTCAAAGTCATGGAACTACATGACGCACGTTCTGAATGTTGTGTAAAAGCAACTAGGAAAAAAAAAGAGAGAAATGGAGGGTTTCTCAACTTGTAGCAAAACTGCTGTGAAAAATCTGGGTGGTGTACCTAGTAGCTGAACTCCCACACACACACCGATAAGTCATCGGTATGCAATTTTTTTTTTTTTTTCTTCATTCTCTATTAAGTGTCCAGAAGTGTTTTGTCTGATCAAACCAAATGCTGCAACCTTGCATCAGTCTAATATCTGATGTCACAGTCTGGTACAGCTCTGACTCACTTTCTTGGGGTTAAGGCTCCAGTCACCTTTCGAGATGAGCTGCCTAATAGGCCCAACACGCCTGTTTGAATGGATGACCTTTTGTTTTTGGTTTTGTTTCTTTTGATCCTTTCTGAGCAGTGTGTCTGGTTAATCAGGCCCAGGCCCCCGACAGGTGCACAAATGTCCAATCACAAGAGGAGCTGCGAACAGCTACGCACGGCTTTTAAAGGACGAGTTGCACTCCGAGATACGCTGAAGCAGCCGTGTTTGTTTTAAGCCTTCCTTCTGCGCTGCACTCCCTCAGAAATCAAACCGGTCGTGGTAGCAGGGGAGTAACCCGCGCTGTGAATGCTTTAACACGTGCGATTAATTTCTGAAGTATACCAACTGCTTTTACGTGCGAGCATTTGAGAACGCAGACCTGGTGGTGTTGGAAGCACTCCTGTCGAGCTGCTGCGGTTAACAGTTGAAATGTTAATGTGCCTACTCTGTTGACTAGCGGTAGTGCTTTTAATACCGCCATGTTCAATCCTCACCTTCTTTACCTTAATAAGATTGCAAATTTTACCACACAGTATCGTTTCCAGAGGTCAGTTTCCATAGGCTGGTCTTGCTGTGACCTGAGAGAACACTAGCTAACCCCAGCTGTAACTCTAGGCTCTTTCTTGTGTTGGAAAGACTAGGCTGCAAAAATTTAAACCGGACAAGCGAATATGTGCACCAAAGAGACTTCGTTTTAAATTGTTGATGACTATGTTTCTCCTTTTCTTTTTGTGAAAAGTCTATTTCTCAGTCTGTTTTGCTGGAGCAACAGTTCAAGTTTTTATTCAATTTCAAAATGTAATTGATGTTTGTGATCAATCGCAGGCAATGTACGCTGAAATTGTGATCAAAGGATTCGCGTATCTGATGGCTCGTTTAATATCCAAATGCATTCGATAATCTAATTACTGAGGTGACCTAGAAAAGAGTCATTTCCAGCCAACAGTTCAAGAACTACCGCATCCATGTGACGCTTCATCCGTCAAATAATCTAAAGGATTTAATTTTACATTTGATACTCCAGGCTTATAATTAGTTGTTTTGGTGAGGGTTTTAAATGTACACAATTAAACATTTCAGAAAGAATACAAACGGTGATCATGGCTTTCCCCGAGACTGTTTAAATGACCACTGCACTAGATCCACACACATACGGTCATTCATGCAGTCCTGGTCTCTGAGGAAAATGTTACAAACAAAACAAAAATGCTGCTACTGAAATATTCCTGATGGAGGGTTTAATGCCTTTTTGTGGTTCTGAGAATTTCACTAAATTAAACAATTTGTTGATGTTGGATATTTCCCATTGATGAATTCATGTCAATAATGTTGATGTGGGCCTTTACTCAAACTAAACACTGTGGATCTATTTTGAAACCAATTAGCATGTCTAAGTTGAGAACAAAGCCATAAAATGTTCAATTTGAACTACAGGCTTCTTTATATTTACACACACGCACACACACTAATATTTGGGAGACATACTGACATGACATTCGCTTTATCACGTTTCATCTTTGGACAAGGGCCACACCGGTTTTATGCACCGTTCTGACGAGGCCCCACTTAACCTGCACTCATCCAACAACAACAGTACTACGTATGAAGACATGAAGCTCTCTTGAAATTGTTCTCTCACTAGTTCTCATATTTGTATTGTGTAATGTAATATATTTGTATGGTGCATTTGGATGGTTTACCTGTTGGTCCATATGGTCACCTGCATACCAACAAAATGGAGGCCTTTTTCACTGATCTTTCTCTTGTGGTTTGCGATTGTGCCACATTGTTTTGTTCTGTGATGTGCGAGACTCCTTTTCCCCTTCTGTAGTGTCTCCTGTTGGTTACTACACAAATGCTGCATTTTTTTTCATGTGAATTTGTACATTACAAGGAAATAAAACTTATTTTCTATTTTAAAATTGAGATGGGATGTTGTTGGGGTTTTTATCTTCCTTTTTCGGGATAAGGCCTCCAGTTGTCGCATGACGTATTTATTCAAAAAACAATTGTTGACATTTGACAACAGTTCTCACTGTAATAAAACACGAAGTTCAAACTGATTTGCATGACGCTTTTTACAACAAAGCAAACGTCAAATCACGTTTGACAGCAGAGCAGCACGGTGGACGTTCTTTACAATTTTAGTGTCCTGGTTATGAGTTGCTGTTTATATAGAACACGGCAACAGCAATTACAGCACTTTTATGAAAGTTCTCAATAACGGCAAAGATCTGGGTTCGGAGTTTTCCATTTAAATCTTCACGGTAGAATAATATGAAAAAAGTGCAAGCTGATCGCAGAACCTTTTCAGTGTTTGCTGTGCTAATGTGTTCTGCACTCATCAGAGAGGCCGACCAGCCTTGTTTTTGTTCGATTTAATAACAAGTGAAGTTTTTAATGGTTTCTCACATAATCATTGTAAACACTGATGTGACAGCGTTTTTATGGGGGGGGCTCACTTTCCTACTGTTATAACAAACACATACGGGGACATTCTGGGACTTCAAATGTACTGGACATGACGGGAAAAAGACGGAAACTTCAATAAAGCAAAGATAAACAAGGTGCTGTCGGCAATAAACATTTTCCCATGGTTTCTTGAAGCTTGACCTGACTCAGTGTATTTGAAAGAAGTACAAAATATACATGCATGGCATGTCCCAACATGTCCTTTACTTCCAGCCTCTATGATGATCACTGTCATAAACATCTGGTCCTTTCTGTCTGTACAGAGAGATGTAAAATCTAAAACAAAGCTGATCCCTATCCAACAGGCATGGACTTGAACGTATTATTGTACATACAGTATTTCTTCTGGTCATTACTTCTTATAAAATGGCATGTACAGACCAGCTTGGCTGTTGCACAAAGAAAATCTGTATCTCACCTGGTAGAGCAAATACAGCAAAGTGCTACTAACACCAAGCTCGTGGGTTCACAGAGTACACCAAAGCTTTGCTCTGTAGTGTCCACTGATAACTGTATACAAGGTGCTGAGGATTATAATGTCAGCAATACGATGTGAATGCGCTTAAAAGCACAATACTGAATCAGTACTGAGTACTGAACTGGACAAAAACGTCTGTAACATTCCTCCATCAGGCTGTCCGTGATAACGCCTCTTTGTTTGTATGAAGCATCATTTTAAATCACCTTCCATGTTAATTATATGTAAAATAAAAGCAATGTCTCTATCAGTATGTACCAAAGGGGAAGTCTATAATATTTCCAGACATTATATTCTTATGTTCCGCTAAGCGTTTCGTCCACTTCTCAAAATGTAACATATTTGTGGTTGGTCATCTCCCCAGTGATCTCAAGCATGTGATTGGGTCCCAGACCCGCTGGAGTTCTCCTTTGGAACCTTTCTGGAGTACATGGCTGCTGTCATAACCTTGTGACATGATTCCAGTGGATGACACCCTGTATATCAGCAAACATTACCCCTTTGCCTCGAACATCAGGTGTTGAAACATGAAATCCCTTGCTTGTTGCAGGACCTGCCTTATTAGGTTTCCAAATATAGCTATTGTAATGCTCTCACTTACCCCCTTTGTCAGCAGCTCTACAACGATCCTCTTTGTCGAAGTGTAAAGAGTCGACTGATTTATACACTTATTACCTTTCCAGTCCGATTCCAGCCAGTACGCGTTACTGTACAGGAAGCATATGTCCAAGCTGCTTGAACTCCCAACACACTCCAGGTCCTTGAGGATGAACCTATCATTTTTGAGTAAACTGAGAATGACCATTAGAACGACTTCTCAGTATAGACGTCTGAGTCAAGATCTCTGAGATTGTACTTGACATTTCAACCACTGTTACCATGACTGACATCACAGTTGTTCATAGTCATGACAGATGTCCCAAAATGCATTTGATTGCTTAACTGAAACTCAGTCATACACATTCTTGCCCTCTTTGACCTCTCAGACTATGGAAAAACACACAAACTTATGCTTCAATCTGAAACCTTAATAAGTGGGCTACAGAAATGGGACCTCAGTGGCCTTATAAGTGAAACTTAAACATTAGTTTTTCATAAGCTCTTGCTCCTTCTCTCTCCTGAGTCCTAGCACTGCCGCTGAACTGGGAGGGCAGTGTGAATCTGGTCACCTGCCACCAGCAGTCACTACCGGTCTATTCGTTTATATAGGCAGTGTTGTTCTGTCTGTGTGTATGTCTTTATAACACTGAGTATTACCTTATTTATTGATTTTTCATCAATTTCATATTCATTCTTTGCCTTCATTAAGATGTTCTTTCAGTTATCTCTCCTATGCACTCTCATCTGTTCAGCAAAATATTTAATTAAAAAATACAAATCACAGCCAGACGCTTTCACACAGCACACTGAGAAACTCTTGAGTCTGATTGTTTATAATGTTGAAATTTAGTTGGAAGCTTTAGTCAACACTTTTACTTTATCTGTCATTTTCTCTGACAATATTTGTGATATTTGAGAAATATGCTTCCATGCACGAACTTGGCAACATGCACAGTCTTAGACAGGGTCTCGAGGAAATGCCTGCATAAGACAAATCTCTTGTGCTCATAAAACCTATAGTTTCTATAGTCAGCGGTTACCCAGAACATTTAGCTTTGGCATGTAGTTACGCCTACAATCAGAAAAACAGCTAATTTTAGATTGTTTGTTTTTTAACCTTAGGATGCAAAGTTTTTTAAAAAACGTTTTAAACCTAAGATGAAAACTTTCTCATTTGCACATCAAATATGTTTATAACACTGACTGAAAACATCTGTACGTGTCATGGAGTTTGTGATTTTAAGTTCATAAATTTTAAACTGTAAATCATTGTAAACATTTTCTTCTGCCCTGGAAATTGTTGGTTCAAAGATAGAGTGGTTTGGCAATACAAGATTGGTTTCCTCTAACATTGTACACCAGGGTCAGGTCTCTCTCTCTCTCTCTCTCTCTCTCTCTCTCTCTCTCTCTCTCTTTCTCTCTCTGTCTTATTCACACACAAAAACAAATGTGTACAAACACACCCTTTATTCCCAAACCTAGCCTGACTGGTTTGTCATGTCTGTCAGTTGGTGGGTTATAAAAGGGGCTCCTGAACTTGTCTTATGAGTCTGTGTTATGCATCGACTCTTGGTAAAAGTTCAGCTCTTCTGTGAGTAATTATGGAGAGCTGTGCATTTAGAGACGGATTACAGTTTGTGGAAGTTTCTTCAGTGTTCATCCAAGATCAATATTATATTATCTATGAGTATTTCCCCTCCACTGCCCTCATAATGGAAAAAGTGCCCTTTCTCTTCCTATCACATCTCAGTTTCTTTTTATAGCCAGTGCTTAGGATTAGACTGGTGATTAATATGTCTCACTGTCTGACTTTTGTCCTTGGACTTGGAAAAAAGACAAACTAAGCTTCAGCATTGCACATGTGGCAGTGCAAACTTAACATATTTTACATGTAAATGAGGGACAAGATTAGAAGCATAACTATCATACATATATGAACAGTGATTTTGTTCATATGCATGATATGTAAAGCATCCGATGTTTTCTTTCATTTACGTATTATTTAATAATAAATAACGTTGTTCTCATACCATGAACAAACAACAGTCCCTGCATTGAAAGAGAATTATTTGTATTCAGTATTGGTTTTAACGTCTGAATTAACAATCGGCCTCTCTGGACTATAATCTTGCAATAGGCATCTGGGAAACAGACCAAGAGGTCTCGTGATTGCTCGGCCTGTTGGCACCAAGTTCCCCGGGATGATCAGACTCAGCAATAATGACTAAGGCAGAAACGGGCCAAAACAGGACGAAGAGGTTGCTAGGGGGAGCTTCGCTCCACGGGGACTCCCTCACTAAATGGGCGGAGAATCGAAAAGCTTTGTATTAGGCCCCGCCCAAACCGTCTGGTAATGACCAACTAAATACTGGCCGGATTAAGATGGTTAATTTAATTGGGCATTTGTTATATATGATTATGTGAATTAATATTAGGAATTATTTGTTTCAACATTATAAAAAGGGATAATATAGCCTTTTGTTGGGCGTGGTTAACCTATTTATCAAGGTTTCGGTTAAACAGTCGAGCACATGACACAGTGATTTATTAGTCTACTGTAAACTATGGTCCGTTTGTTCCTTTTGCCACACCCAATAATTTCATCTAGGCTTCTGCTTGCTGATAACACACGTGCGCATGTGTGAGACTGAGCATATGTAAAAGAGCCTATGGCCATCCCTTAGGGAACGGAATTTTCAGTAAAAAAATACATTTGCTCAAACACATTTTTGATAAGAACCACTCTGTTACCGCTCTATTGTAACTCTTTTCTGAATAATTTTCACTCCTCTGGGTTGGTTTGCCTAAGCCCTGCCCTTCTTTCTGTGAATCAGCAAACCGGCTTCCTGTGTTTGTGAGATTCTCAAAGTGCAGGGGAGTTAAGCGTTAGGATCCTTGGTCAGTCTGCCACCTCAACATGGAGTAGCCGTGTCTCTCAGCAACGGAAGGAGCAGTCGTTTGAGCGACCGTTTGTGGCAGTTTTCAGCGGAAAACCCGCCCGCAAATGTAGAGCTACGGCCCTAATTTGCATCAGAGTGAAGACAAGACTCATAGAGCGATTTTCTGCTTATAATTGAAAAGATGGCGAACGACTCTCCGGCTAAAAGTCTAGTAGATATAGACCTTTCTTCTTTACGAGTGAGTATTGGACAAGGGCAGCGAGTGTTGATATAGCTAATACAAGTCTTTCTGAAACATATTTAAAGATTATATGAAGCGCAGCGTCTCTGAAAGTCTTCTTTAGCTTTCCTTGATTATGTGCAAACGGCAAACTGCACTTAGACAACGTTATTGCTATGTGAAGTCAATGGGAGCTATCGATGGACTTCTGATCTTTTCTTTGTTCGAAATGCGCTGGCATGTGTTGAAGATCAAGCCAAGAGCGCAACAGCTGCTTGTATCATTTATTTAAGTTGTTCACACTCGTGTTGTTTCGCCGATTACGTGTTAACACATCCTTTGTGCTTTCTTTGTTTTACTGTAGGATCCAGCCGGGATATTTGAATTAGTGGAAGTGGTTGGAAACGGCACATATGGACAAGTGTACAAGGTTGGTTTTAAAACTGCTTTATTGTAGCTTTCTGGCGTATTCGTGTCATGAAACTGTATCGAAATGCTAATAAAACGATGAGGGTGGAGTTGGATTAACAGACGGACTGTTAAACCAAGTTTCGCGTTAGACATGGGCGAGCGCAACGCTCCTCGAAGCGTGCTAAAATCCCTTCAGATTTATTTGTTCGTTGCATAATGGATTCGTGTGGATGAGGAGCCCTTGTTGACTTCTGTTACAATAAGCGGCATAATTGGCACAGGATTCTGTGTATCATGCCATTATGTCGAAACAATGTAACTCGTGAAGTAGCTTTGTCTTGTAGCTGTTCAGCCACACATTTGTTCTGTGCGCACGCGGCTGTGGCAGACTGTAATCTGTCTGTGGATGGGGGGGGGGGGGCGTTATTTCTCAGGTACATTTTAATTAGTAA
Source organism: Sternarchorhynchus goeldii (assembly GCA_028565775.1). NCBI lineage: Eukaryota > Metazoa > Chordata > Actinopteri > Gymnotiformes > Apteronotidae > Sternarchorhynchus > Sternarchorhynchus goeldii. Next base: position 6,539,650 of record JAOXYF010000014.1, on the reverse strand, counting down.
TTTTAAAAATATATTTTCACAACTTTGTTTTTCGAAAAACTGAATGGCTGTTGCTGCTGGTCTGCATCTTTCTTTCTGATGTGCATGCACGGGCGCTGACATCATATCCTGTTTTGTAGTGACTGTTGCTTGGGAGAGCGTGGTGATGGGTTAGCTAGTCACAGTTCTTGTCATCAGTAAATGGGTTCTTTGCAGTAGAGATGATGACCTTTTATTGTCTTGACTGAAGTGTTCAGGTGTGAAGAGCATTTTATCAGTACTGTGGAGCTCTGGCCAGTCGAAATATATCTTTTTAGCGCTCGATACAACGTTGCTAATCTTTTAATTAGGACATTTGCACAATCGAATATTCACTAAATTCTTCATAGCATGTCTGTGTTTACGACATGGCTTCTCATGAATTCCTGCGCTCAAACCAGGTCATCTGAATACTCCCCCTCATGCCACACATGGAATTACAGTTAACCAGCATTGCCCTCATATTGCATTGCCTTTCCTTTTAGCTGACACTGGCTTAAAATGCTCTCACTATATGTCTTTGCAGAACAGTTTCTGGTTCAGTTCAACTTTAAAGTCCTTATTTTGTTCTGTGGTAAATGTGGTGGAATGTCAGTCGCATCCCTTGTACTCCTTTTTCTGGTTGTAGGCAGCTTTCAGACGTCGTTGTGTTTCAGGTGTGTTGCTCTCGGTGTTGGACCATTCCACGTCACCTCTATAATTGCTCTATATTTGACGTTGCTTTGTGATTTTTCACTCTCACTTATGGCATCTGTGCCATTTTGGGACAGTTAATGAATGCCAACGAGTCGTTCACCCGTGGCGAAAACTCGGATACGTCTCGGTTTTACCCAGAGTCTGATGCGTCGGTGTTTAAGCTTGTTGTATAGGTTCCACACGTGTGATTAAAGTTGCATGGATTTATAGGCCACATGCGTGGTTGCTAGCTGCTAGAAAATGTGTATACAAGCCACCTTCCCTGTGCGAACAGATGGCTTCTTGGACCTGAGTGGAGCTAGTGTTCTCTCTCTTTCCTTTCACTCTGTCACATCACACACAGCCACACAACCCATGGAGAGATGAAGATCTGAGGTTGGGTTAATCTTTTGAACTGATTGCATCAAAGGTGAACTGGCTGAATACGTCTTGCTGTATTCGTGCTATGTTTGTTTACTTCACATCGTAGAGCATCCGCTTCCTATTCGCAAAAACCCCGGTGCCCTCGGCCTGACGTCTGCAGTGGTCGCTCAAACAGGAAGTGGTCATACTCTAGCCCAGTCGCTCTAATGCCGGCCTGGCGCACCTCTCGCTGCAGCGTCTTGCACCTCTTGCTGCAGGCACCGGAAAGCTCTCATGTGTTCGACGTGTGAAACTTCTCGGCTGAAGGTCCGCGATGCATTTAGACGCGGCGAGGGCACAGAACCACTCCGTGTTTTACCACTCTTAACGTAGGAGGAAAGGGGTCGCGTGGGCCTGATGTTCAACCCGATTTAGGTCACATAAATATGCCACAAGAAGATGTGGTCTGTTGATAACCTCGTCGGTTTCCAGAGCAACATTTCGCTTAATGGGCCCGTTTTGCTTAGTTTGCAGTTGCATATTCAGACATTTGACACACAGCCATGTGGACTAACCCACTGAATGCCTTTCCAGTTGAGCTGTTTATCAAGTCAAGACACAAGACCCCCCCCCCCCCCCCCCCCCTTGGGAGGGAGAGTGCATAGCATGTACAATCGCTCTGATTCTCTACTGACCTTTTCTCATTGGACAGTTCACTTGTCTGTTTCTCTGAGTGACAAATGTGCATCCAAGGTTTAAGAGGGAAGACTCCAACTGGTCGAGCAGCAGCTGTTGTTGGGTTAATGAGGGCCTTAACCGCCTCATCACAAAGGTGTTTTTGTTTGGGTTTCTGTGGTGCATTTAGACAGGCTCCTATCTCGGAGGAAGAAAGAGTTTGTTTAAAGTAAATCCACTGAGACACCATTCTACTATTGGTGACAATACATGTCAGTACTTTGTTTCATGAGCGATTTTGTTACACTGTACAAAAACAGTTGATCTAAGCAGAATGATCCCTACACATAAATTTTGTCTCAGAAATGGAAACAATTCTGCCGTTTTGACAGTGAAAAAAAATTACTGTGCTTTTTAAAAATTTTTTTTTTTTTTTTTGTGCTATTTTTGAAAAATAGACTAAATGCTTCAGTTGGCAGTCCTGCCAAACTCTTATCTTATTAAAAACATTCTCTCCTGAAACATGGCTGGCGGAAAAAGACCAACAGATTATCTAAAATATTATTAAATCTGTTACTGGTCCTAACGGTGTTGTCCATTGGATCAGATGCTTGGTATTATCCAGTATTGTTGTGGTCTGAAGTGCAGAATGCTCTGTGCTGGTTGGGCAGTTCTCGAGCAGAGCTGCTGGAATCTGTTTGGTGTTTTATCACTCTGGTACAGGGCCAGCTGGCGATGGGGAATGGAAATCCTCAGGTGGCCCACTCTGCCTTCGCTGAAACTGCCTGAAGCTCAACAAAAAGACTACATTCTCCAGATACGCGTGGTGTTTGAGGGAGAACAATTCCACAATGCAGTGGCCATATATAGTCAACTGGGGCAGCTTGGCATTCCCCTTCTCAGTAGTTTGCTTCCACTGAGCCCTCCACATCTGAGCATGTTCTCTCCTCCACGCTTCAGACCTCCGGTGGTGGTTGTTTTTTGGTTTTTTCTCTTCTTCTTCATCCACTGTCCTGTTCAACTGTCCGCTCGACCTCTCCCGTCCTCCTTCCTTCTGAATATACTTCCCACCAGATTACAGCTAATGCGGATGGGCTTTGGGTGAGGTATCCATGCCTGCATGGGCATTGCCGGATGAGCTGGGGTTGGGCTTTATGGGGGAACGTGCCAGAGGACGAAGACCCACCTTAAATAGCTCACTGCAGGGTATGCTAGACAAAAGGGGGCAGGAGGGGGTTGATGTGGAGCGTTCTCACCTTTTGGCACTGTGCCAGGCCTACACTCAGGGTCGGAGTACACACACCTCAAGTCTATGGACTCTGACTCAGCACTTATACCATTCACATTCTGAGACAACAGGCAGGGTTTCTACACTTAGAAAAGTGCTTAGAGAGAAGAGTCGTCTGATGCAGGCTCTGTAATCTTCCTGATTACTTTATGAAATGGGTTATGGAGTTATGATCTCTAGTAGCAAGTTCCAAAACTCAGTACTTCAGGATATTTTGACAGCAATATTTTTACCAGTAATACTGTATATAGCTGGAAAAAACACCAAACAAGTGTGCATTTCACTGACGGGAGCCATATTTTCATCTTTTCCTGTGGTCAGTGAAACCTCAGTATGTAGGTCTGAACAGTACACCTTCCTCACTGCTGTGCTCTGTACTGATGCACCTCCTCCTTGCTCTAGCACCTCCCCTCCAGGCTCCCCACACGTTTGTGTTCGGCGCTAAGCACCGGCGGTGGCCTGGCACCATACATCTCCACACACCAACCCCCCCCCCCCGAACAGCAAAGAGCAGCTTGTTCTCTCTCCAGTACACCACCCCGCTTTGCCTTGGTGATGGTTCAGTCAGACGCTGGCTGACCACAACGTGGATTCTTCCCCTGTGATGCCACCACTCGGTCATTGTTGTCGATCGGTCCCATGGCAACCAGTGAGCCCGGGCCGATCGCCCGCTCTCATTGGCCAAGGCCGGGCGAAGATGCCGGAGTCGTGTAGCATCCCAGCGACCGGGAGAAAAAGCTTCGTTGTACTGCTTCTTTCCCAGCCCTGCTGAAGCTGCTTGCCAGTGTGGCAGATGGGACGGTGTCTAACCTTTTCCTGTCCCGTCCCAAGGCAGCGACCGTTTTTCGAGCCCGCTGGCAGTAGATCAGAGCACTCTGCCTCCCCGCAAGGCTTGCTGATGGAGATGTGCTTCTCGTGGCTGTGGGTTTGTGTGATGTGGGGCTCAGTAAAAGGGAGCTGATGCAGACCATTGGCACTAATACAAACATTTTGTTGACTTGCAAAATGTTCACATGCACAAATGATACACAAAAGATTGGTACAGTGCTCTCCCTTTAAGCAGTGTATATTGATGTGGATAAATGGGGGTGTGTGTGTGTGTGTGTGTGTGTGTGTGTGTGTGTGTGTGTTATATATATCGCCGACGATATTCCAGATGAGTAACTTCAGTGTGGTGTAGTAGGATAGTAGAGAAACTGAAACGTGCCGTTTCTCTGGAAACCTTGTGTACTTCTGTACATTATTAAGTCTGAGTTCCTTCATCAGCTGAGCAGTTTTTATATAGACAGCATGATAAATTCACTGGGAAATTTGAGACCCTTTGCATAGTTTTACTTGCTTTTTGCTGTAGACACCAACACCCGCATAATTGTTGCTTGACGAAAGCCCTAAACATCTCGGGTGGACCAACCTGATGACTTTAATAATGCCTGCACTCCACCATGAGAGATGATGCAAGTGGATGCAAGTTCACCTGTGCAGACTGCAGCCCTGTAGCTGGTGCTCGTCTGACGGAGCCCCTCCCCCACCTCCCCATGCCTTTAAGTAATGGCAGTTTTGTTCAGTTCAATTCTTATTGCCTGTTTACTTGTCAAAAAATCTCGCTCGTACTCTTCACGCAATCTCCGTCTGCTCAAAACCGGAGTTACTTGATTGGACTGCACGCCCCCACTTGTGCTCAGCTCCTTCGCGTTTCACGTAGTACTAGTTCCCGTAGGACTAGCGAACTGGTCCAGGAACAGCCACCGCGCCCGTCTTTCCGTTAGTTGAACCGAAACGGGCTGATCCGACGGCGCTTCCAAACGGCCGGAGACACCGCGGGAGCTGCCGCCTGGGGCAGCTGGCAGAGACTGGTCATCCTCTTAGTGCAAGCTGCCTAATGCCGTCTAATAACAGCGTTGGCCATATGGACGTGGAGAAGAGTGGAGAACTTTAAAAATGTTTTTTAATTAATTAATTTATTTATATATATTTTTTTAAGAGAGGCAAGGCCGTACTTGGCCGTTGGAGGGAGATTTCTGAGAGTTTTGGTCGTAGTGGCCACGTGCCGAGAGCCCTTTGCGGCGGACGAAGGGTTTGGCGCGTGCTAGCCTGTACAGCTGTAGAGATTCGCGATTTTAAAATGGCTTTTCTTGCGCTGTTGCACCCTTTAACTGCAGGCAAGGCGGCCCCGGCTCGTCTAAGGTTGTGCCGAGGTCGGGCCTTTCGAACGCGCCGTGCTGCTGGTGCTGTATTTTAAGCTCACACATGGTCCCCTGCGTGTACCGCCGCTCCTTTTAGCGTCTGCGGGAGCCCCTCGCCGGGGGCTCTGCGTTTCTAGCCGTGGAAACGACACCAGGTTTCGGGCCACCGTTGCCTCCGGCTTCCGGACGGCCGTGCCTTCGCCTTAAGAGAGGCCGCCGCCGCCGCGGTAACCAAGAGACGAACGGCACGCGCTCCCGCCCGCCCGCCCGAAAGGCGGCTCCTCGGGTCGGTGGCCCGCGTTCGGCACTCGCGGGGTTAACGGTCCCTCGCTGCTCTTCACGTTCTATTTTTAGCTTTTGTGGAAACTGAATTGTGGGTTCATGTGCTGGAGGGAGTGGAGGGCCATGGGCACTTGTTATGCATGAGCTCAGGAGGCACTTTAGGATCGCACTCTAAATGGGGTCGAGGTGTGTGTGTGTGTGTGTGTGTGTGTGTGTGTGTTTTTTTGTTTTTTTCCGTTCGCTCACCCTCCAACACTCACCTTGTGGTTATCACAACAACGTCTGCCAAATGCGATGGGGCCCAACCTTTGGTTTTGGTCTTAGCACTCCTTAAAGGGCCAGTAACATTTTGTTGCGGGCCGTTCCTACTTTGTTATACCGTCTAGAATACAGCCAGTATTAAGTAACGACAGGATAGCTTACCGGAAGCTTGTCTTAAGTGTTTCAGTTGGAAAGTCAACAGCAGTTGCAAATCTATGAAAGGACGGTTCAGAAACCTGAAGAGTGCCTGTTTATGTGGGGAGTCACCACAGGTCGACTCCCTCACTACCTTCCACACAACCCCAGATAAAATGGACAGGTGTCAAATGTGTTGGCCTGCGTCAGTTACGTTAACCAAGGCACTCTGAGTTGACACACTTCTCTGGTCCACTGCCAACACGCTCTTTAACACGGAGAGCGAGAGAGATACCAAAGAGAGAGAGAGAGACACCAAATGGAGGAGGGTGGACAAAGGCCCAGAATCTGCTGATAAGGCAGTAGTGAGGGGCGGAGCTTGGCTTTCAGCGCTTGTTTCTAAGCTTTTCCCAAAACTGGACCCCCACCTCTACTTTGTATCGTTACTCCTCCCCCTTCCTCACTCTCTCCTGGTCTCTAATAGACGGAGAAGCCACTCTCTGTCTTTAACACCAGCTGAATAGAGGCCCTCTTTGTTTGACTGATAGGGTCCTACACTGTGTTGCCTCATAACTCTGGCTTCAGACCTAGATTTTGAAGAACTTGGATCTTAATCCCTCTAAAAGACCAAAAATAATAATAATAAGAAAAAGCAGAAAACACTTCCCAAAATATTCCCTGCACAAGACCAGATCTGTCCAACACGGAGCCACGTGGTCGGAGGTAAACGCGTTACTTCACTCGAGCAGTTGTAACATCACACTCGCCTGATCGAAAAACGAGACGACTAGTTTGACCAGTTTGGTTTGAGCAGGGAAGCTGTTGAAGCACGCGGCAGGGCTGAGGGCCACGACGCGCTTCCGCTCCCTCCTCCAGCTGTGCTGGGATTGGTCGGTCACTGGGTGAATAATTGGTCTAACTCGCTTTCCATGACTGGAGGTCTTTTTCTGACGGTTTCCTGTGAAGACGATATCCCCCCCTCATCACGCAGCTTGTATTTATCTTCATCCGTAGCTCTCTGAAGACGCGGCGCAAAAAAAGTCCCCGTTTTGAGGTTGCTACGGTTACTGTTACCGTCTTGGCCCTAAAACGGGTGGTTACGTTTGTAGCCCCAGAGGGGCCTGTAATCTCTTTTACAGGGTGGATATTATTTTTAACAAAATGATAAAGTTGAGTTTTTACTTCTCCTTTCACCCGTAGCGCACAAGACATTACAGTGTTAACATTCTACTGCCTTAAACTTCTCCGTGAATCCAGCAATTACACCTCGAGCTTTATACACCTTGGGTGGGATTTTGAGTCTGGTGGACACCTCTGTTTTCCAACAGTTCAGATCAGGCTTTTAAAGTAACCGTGTTCTGTGTTTGGTCTTCTGTCTCAGGCAGGAACACGGTGTCTGTACAGCCTTGGTTAAGTCCTTATCAAACCCATAAACAACATTCTTCACTTACCGTTACCATTACGGAGAGCAAAGCCCGTTTGTGTAAACAAATCCATTTAAAAAAATATTGGTTTCACATTTGTTCAGGTCACCATTAAAATAATTTCCCAGGTCGAAATATTGATGGCGCATGTGAAATGGTTTTGGGGTTATGTCTTTCTCGTCAGGGCGCACGCAGCACAGTTCATAATCCCAGATGAAGAATTTGCTGGTAATCTGCCAGCGCTCACAACACCTGATGGTGTGCAGAGATGTTCTTCCTGCGTGGCTGTACCTGTTCTCTGCTGTCCCTCGAAGGCTGCTGATGTCAGCAGGCAGCACCAGTAATCCGCCTGTGGACTCGAGGGGCCTTTCGTAGCCTGAGGGCCCGGCTGGGGCCTGGCCAGACCGGAGCTTGTAGCCGACCGGCCCGAGATCAGAAGGTGTGGATCTCCTGTCTTTGTCTGACTCAGTTTGGTCCAATGGACAAGAAACATGGTGGCTGGCAAGAAAGGGGTGGGGGTGTTTTGGATGTTGGGGTTCCATGAGAGAGAGGTGGAGGTTAGGGTTCCTTATGGAGACACGGGGAGAGAGAGAGAGTGTGGGGCTTGGAAAGAAACTTTGGGGTGGGGGGGATTGGGGGTCTACAGTGGCATCTTCTTTGAACAGTCAAGCGCGCGGCCGTGTGTGTGAGAGAATGCTGAGTCATGACCAGCTGCTCCGGGTGTGGTGGGGACCGCTGCAGGTTGTTTAAAGCTGGTTTTCATTGTGGGTCTTGTTCTTGGGATCCAGATGCTTACCATGTTCTCTCTGCTTCTGATTTACTAATAAATCTTTATTTTGGGTGATAACAGCTTGAGTGACCACCAGGCGCAGGGTCCTGTGCGAGAGGGCGGTCTGCTCTAACGGCCTGGGCGTGTTTCATTGATCCAGCCATGCTGCTGCTTGTTCCACAGGCCTTCCTCCACCCTCCTCCACCCCCCCCCCCACTCTCTCCGCCTTTTTCCTTTTTTCCGACAGAACCTGCCAGTCTCTGTTTTTCTTCTCCAGCTGTGTGCGTGTTTCAAAAACAAAGCTAATTTTTCTGGAATCTTTGGATGTTCCAGGCAGTGCTTGTGTGTCCCACACGCATGGACACTCTCGGTATGGGTTTGAATGGTCGTTTGCGTCACGTGCATGTTTGTGCGTATGACGTGAGCTAAGAAGCGAGACTTAAGCGCACACACACATGGCAAACGTAACTTTTTGTCCTTGTTATAACGCTCATCTGCTTTGTGGCTCCCCTCTCTCCCTTGCACGCACACACACACACACACACACACACACACTGCTCATGTACTGGTTCTTTTGGGGCAGGTGATTTAAACAGCTGTCTTTTGGGGCAGCTGAGAGCAGCACTGCTATGACAGTAATATGGGGGCCCTGTTCTCTCTGCTCAGTGCCTCATGATGCACAAGCTCCCAATGAACAAATGGACTGAGGCTAATATTTCTCCCATGTATAGTTGGAAGAAATCTCTCTCTCTCTCTCTCTCTCTCTCTCTCGTTCTTTAAACTAGCTCTCGCACACAATTTTTTTCCCCTTCCGTCTTTATCGGAGTAAAACTGCTTTATACATTATGCATAGTCTCACTCAGTCATGTTAACATGAGCTATGGAGAGGAGTTTCCTGTACAGCCAAATGGTTCTTTCATGGGTGTTTGGCAATAAATCAGCAAATGACGAGAGACAACAAACGTCCTGCCGCACATCTTGTACGACAGGACTGGTTCTGAGGTTGGCTGGCTTCTGTTTCTTTATTAAAACAACATGCTCATCTTTAATTACCCACCCAAGTGCTTCGACCCTGCGCCATTTATGCCCCCCTCCCCTCTCTCTTTACTTTTTCATTCAAAGGCTGAATACATTGAAGTGCTTTATGTGAAGTGTCTCTAGGTGAGCTTTAGATTTTCGGAGCCGTAATTGACGACGTTGTATAAAAGGAGAAATCTGATCCTAGATGGACACGGCTATCTACAGGTTCCTGATGAACCCAGCCCGTGGTGTAGGTGGAACTGGGCCGAGCTGAGCTGGTTTGGGTTTAGCAGCAGTGCTTCAGTCATGTGCTGCGTGTGTGTGTGTGTGTGTGTGTGCACGCACTCTATCACCTGTGTCTATGCCCGACCCCTGTGCCACCCCTCGGGGTTCTATACCCACCAGTGCACTGATGCCCGACCCCTGGAGCTCCTGCCTTTTATGTCTCTGATCAGCTTTTATTGCTACTAAAAATCAAACTATTATTACTCGAAACGAGCGACACAGTGACGGAGATGCTTCATGCTCAGCGTCAGCTGGTCCAGCTCTGTGGGTTCCGTTTAACGACTAGTATACAAACCACTTCTCGCTTTGCAGCCAAATCACTGAAATGTCACTGTGATGTTCTGGATTAAAATGACTAGGCAGCTGTCAGTCAGTCAGAAGTAAGCAGACTCAGCAGAACTGTGTGTTTTGGAGAGGCTGTGTGAGTGAGGGTGAGCTTTTTGGAAGCTGGCAGGCTTCCCCTGTGCTTCAGCCTGGGCTCTTATCTTTGTTAGAGCCCCCGCGTCCTGATAACCCCGCGTCCTGATAACCCCCTGGTCCTGCACGACCAGCAGCCTACTCCACACACACACTGAGGCAGATTGTACACTAATGCACTTCATACACTAACAGAGTTCATGAACGATTGCAGTTCGTGCTCTGATGCAGTCTGCACACTGGACACATGAAAGCAGGAGATGTTGGGGCTGTTTTTGTCATGCGAAATAAAAGGATGTACTATGTTCATGTGGCATAGAGAACTTTTATTCGTTGCTATGCTTCACATTGCTCTTTAGTTTGGATTTATTTATTTTTTTGTTTGTTTGGGTCTGTGTCCGTGTACGACGTAGCTGGTCTGCAGTGTTCTGTGGTCGCACCGTTTTTCACACTGCGTCAGTTCTGTTCCATCCGATTCTCCCCACTTCCTGTCGAACAGGCAGCTCTCCAGCATTGCTTCCTGTTGCGGTGACCCCCCCCAGGCCTGCTCGCTCCCTGGCACTGTACAGGCAGAGGGAGGAGGAGGGAAACTCGATCCCCCTTTGGTGCACCTGTGAACTCTGACCCTACTAAAGGGTTATGTTTGGGGCT
>JAOXYF010000014.1:6485829-6516816 GCA_028565775.1 Sternarchorhynchus goeldii | reverse complement strand
AAACCCCCCCCCCCCCCCCCCCCCGACATGATACCCACTGTTTATTATATTGTTATTATTATTATTATTATTATTATTCCTTACTGCTGTTTTAATCTTATTTCGATGCATTATGGTGTGTTTCTTTCTAATAAGCACGTCTAAGGGTATACCGGTGTCTGTTACATCATTAACTGCTTAGGTTTGCATGTCAATCTTGTGTTTTGACCCATTTTTATGCTCTAATCCAGACACCCTTGTAAACGCATGACTTCAGAATTGAGCCGAAGTGCTGCAGTGAGATTGCTGACCTTTTATCGCTCTTCTCCTACCTGTGCAGACCACTGCAGATAGCCTGCTAGTGAAGTCTTGTTGTGTTTTTTTTATTTGTTGACCAATTGATGCATAAAAAGCTGTGAGCAACTGTATATAAACCCGAAAGGATGTTTTTATAACCCACGTGAGAGAGCCCTACAGCTGAGGGCAGCATATTGGAGCTCTCCGGTAAAACCTCATTTAGTCTGTTTTACACAAAAGTCACTGAGCACTACTGATGATCCAGAAGGTTCTTTTACTGAGGAGGATTATAGGCACTTACCCCTTGTAACTCTGTTCCAAGGGGCAAGAGGACACTCAAAAACAAGAGGGGGGGAGAATAAGAAATTGCATTGGTCTTAGTTAAACTGTGTGTGTGTGTTGCAAAGCCAAACCAGGCTTTCAGGCATGTCTAGTACCCCACCCCCACCCCCCGCTCTTCAGACATCTGTTCTTAGACAGATCTAGCCTCCCCCAGTGCCAAAGTCTTAATCCCATCCATTTTGAGAGAAACAGCGAAGCTGATCTCGGATCAGCTGAAAAGGGTAATGCATCAGATCTTTGCCCTGTCTGTGCTCACCCCTAGTCAGTATCAAGTGATTGACTGTAATTAAAGAGGCCGAGACACTGGAGAGGGATAATCCAGACAGCTGGCGGGGGGGCAGTACTGGGCGGGAATCGGTGAATAAAACTTCATTCAGTTAATACAGCTGTAATGTTTAGGATGAGTAATGTTTCCCTTTAAGGGCTTTTATCATACATTCAACAATGTCTAGTCAAATGTTTTAATTGCAAACAGTATGTCATTTGGGTCCGGTCCACTTCACCATTAGCCATTAGGCAAAGATTCTAGTTGCACTGTACAGATTCCCTTCAGTAAGCCTTTGTCATGCCATGCACACACACACACACCACATGACTCAGAGCAACAGTGTGTTTCGAATTAGCCGTAATGGCTGTTGGAGCTAAGCTTGGCTGAGGTCGCCTTTCACAATGGCTCATTTTTGTTCTTTACAGCTTTTCCTCGACATACAACAGATAATGGCAGTGTGGATAATTAGGTTGCAAAAGACATGGTGCCAAGCTGCCTGCCATCGATAGGCTTGTTTTTCCGAGACTGTGGTTTTAGGCTGAGGTCTTAACGATCGGGGCCTGGCCTCCTGTCTTATCTCCTCCAGAGCACTCCCAAATCTTTTGGAGAGGTTGCCGTCCGACGTGGAGGTGCGCGTTGACCTTCGGTTGTCGCGTTTGATGTCGGCCGTACGTGTGAACTACAGCATGGTGACCTGCGCTTTAAGGCCTCCACTCTAAAAGAGAGGAAATAAAGTTCCATCTTGGCCATGTGCTGATGAAGATGCTCAGTAAATGAGGTCATTTTGCCACTGCTGAGCTCACACCCCCTAACATATGGTTTATTTTCTCCCGGTGATTATTTAGAAATACTTGCCTTTTTATCTAAACCCCCTTGACAGTACAGAACGCCTTTGCAAATGCAGCAAAAACCAGGGTAAGCGAATCCATTACACCCTTAATTTTATTAGCCGCGGTTAAACGGATTACACCGCTTTCCTGCAACGCTGTGTCTTTTGTAATGAAAATGCGGCAGTTGAAGACTGTGGCGTTCAGGCACGTTTAATCCCGAAACGTGCGGGTCCCTCGTCGGACGCGGCGCGAGACGAGCCGTCGGGACTCGTTTCTCGCCCGGAAAGAACGCGCGGTCCACAGAAGACGCGGCCCAGACTCGTGACGCCGCCTGCGTGAACGGAACTGGAGCTTACGGTGTCCGTAATGGAGAGGTTTAACCACCATCTTCCTTTCTTGCTGTAGGATGAAGAGGAGGAGATCAAGCTCGAGATCAACATGCTGAAGAAGTACTCGCACCACAGAAACATCGCCACGTACTACGGAGCGTTCATTAAGAAGAGCCCGCCGGGCCACGACGACCAGCTGTGGGTGCGTATGAAGTGCGCATGCTGAGCGCTCTAGTAACCATGCAGTAACGCCAGTAACAACCCTTCATGCAGTTTCTACAGTGCAGAATGACTAGGCAGTAGAATCACAGAGTGATCAAGTCGCAGGGCCCATGCACACTTTGTCAGATGCAATACCTCAACAGAATGTCAGATTTTTGACATTCACATTTCTTAAAGTGATCATTTGCAATATGGCACCAGTATGGCATCAGTCAGCCATTTCACTGAGGTAGTCTTGAGTTGAGGAGCAGAGGCAGGGTGCCTCCTCACCACCCCTCTACACAGGCTATTACCTCCGTCCTTTTCTGGCGCGAGGGAGAGGTTCTGATTCGGAGATAATGATTCTGTTAGCACCTGACCTCAGTGATGCTCTCCTGGCTGAATGCCATCTGTTCCTCAAAGCGATGTTCCAGCATCTAATGAGAAAAGCCTTCCCAGTACTGTAGAGGGTTACGGTGTATCAAAGGGCCTCATGGTCCTTGTCAGTACCCTTGGTTTGAGACAGAACACTGGGTAAGCAGGTGTCCACGAGCTTCTGCTCCTTTAGGGTTATAGACCGTGTTGGTGTAGCTCCAATGATGGTAATGAGCCTCTCCATCATCACTACTTGTGGGCAATATAAAACTCCACCTCTTTCTGTGTAGCTGGTGATGGAGTTCTGTGGTGCTGGCTCCATCACAGACCTGGTGAAGAACACTAAGGGCAACTCGCTGAAGGAAGACTGGATTGCCTACATCTCCAGAGAGATCCTCCGAGTGAGTGACCAGCCCTCTGTCCTTTGCTCTACACCAGCCGTCAGTTTTCACGAAAACATTTTTTTTTTCTTTTGTCTATACTTGCATATCTTCTCAAGTCTCTCCCCACCCCCCCTTTGATATTTCATAGAGCTTCTGAGCACTAGAGCTTCTGTTCATGCGTCTTTGTCACTTGTTACTGGGATTTGTAATCCGACCTCTCGCTCTCTCTGTTCAGGGTCTGGCTCATTTGCATGCTCATCATGTTATCCACCGTGACATCAAAGGTCAAAACGTCCTGCTGACTGAGAATGCTGAGGTGAAGCTGGGTGAGTTGTGAAGAACAACACATTAAAAAAAGACTCATTTGTTGTCCCAATAGTTACTCTGTATTTATGACCCATTTACTCTAACGTTAAAGGTTCAAACATATTTACTGTGTTACCACATACCAGTAAATATGAAAGGCCAGTACCTATTCACAAGGTTTTTCAAGAAAACTGGCTATCAGTAGAGTGGGTGCCCTCGTGAGCTTCTGGATGGTGTAAAGGAGTACCCAGTTCTCCCTGCCCAGGGTCAGCACAGTGTAGTGCTTATCCCCTCAGCCCTGAACTCTCCTTGCTGTCAACGTGACCTCAGGCACGTTCCCGCCTGTGCTCTAATCTCCGTCACTCGTCACCTCCCGCAGTGGACTTTGGTGTGAGTGCTCAGCTGGACCGCACGGTGGGCCGGAGGAACACCTTCATCGGCACTCCCTATTGGATGGCCCCCGAGGTCATCGCCTGCGACGAAAACCCAGACGCCACCTACGACTACAGGGTGAGAAGGCCTCTGCCCAGCCTGCACACGATTCACCTCCATCTCCTTACCCTCCCCCCCGTCTCGCAGCAAAGCGAAGCGTCACGCCTGTGCCTCTGAGGACCCGTCGCTCCGTTCCTGTTTTTGGTGGTCTTTCTCCTCACCTTGTTGTGGTTCCCTCTTCCTGCAGAGCGACCTGTGGTCCTGCGGCATCACCGCTATCGAAATGGCCGAAGGAGCTCCACGTAAGTCGACCACAACACCGACCCTCCCCTCCCCCGCTGTTCACGTTTTGGCTGATTTCCTCATGTGTTGTGTTCACGGGCAGCGCTGTGTGACATGCACCCTATGAGAGCTCTTTTCCTCATCCCAAGGAATCCGCCACCAAGGCTCAAGTCCAAAAAATGGTGAGTGTCCTCGAAAAGCATCAGCTTAATTTTTTTTTTTTTTTTTTTTTTTTTTTTTCCCCCCATTTGTTTAATAGTTGGTTTTATAAGAAAAATGGATTTGTATTCCTAAAAGAAGCTTCAGGGAAGTGTGGTTTTTACCATGTAGTGCAGTTTGTAAGGCTTGTTGTTAATCTCACATTAAATCAGTATTTGGACGTCACCTGCTTGTTCCCAAATGGGCTCTCCTGGTTTTTAGTACCACCTCTGTTAGACTATGTGGACTGAAGGAGTGCATTGGGTTCAACACCACCACATGTGCAGACACCCAACATAAATATGGCTTTGGAAGTTCCAACATGTTCTCTTTAACACAACGGTTACGAAGTTTTTAAACCCTTCAGTATGTTATCCTTTATAAAAAATAAAAACCTCTTGTACGTAAGAGCTATAGGGATGGTTATAGGTTTCCAAAGAATGATTAAAAAGGATTTCCATTACAGACGGCATGATTTGGTCCAAGATGCCAACCCAGTCTGCACTCTGAATCGAAGCCATTTGCCCTGCTTAGACTCCAGTTTACACTCCTGTTTACATTGCTGTTGGGCTTCAGGGCTAAGCAATAGTGATAACTGGAGAGAAGTACTGACTGCTCCACAGGCTGAAGGACCCAAACCTCCCACACTGCTCTTCCCTCTACAAGCACCTGAGCCTGACCTCAGTTCTCACATGTGGAAGTGCAGTGATCTCACCATTTCCATGATATAATGCTCAGAAAGACCTGAAGCAGTAGACCTCAAACAGTAGACTTCTGGAAGCTTCTTGCCATTTTTTCTTCAGTGCTGTTTGAGTAACTCCTAAATCTTTTGCTGTCTTTCAGGGGGGGAAAAAAACTTCCAATAATTTATACATTTATAATTTATACTTTCAGTGTGTTTGTGTTTCGGCTATTCGTGCTCTTACTCTTCCACCTTCATGCTGAAATGTTACCATTTCAAATGCTACTGTTCCCAATCTTCTCCAGGTCCAAGAAGTTCTTCAGCTTCATCGAAAGCTGCTTGGTGAAGACCTACACCCAGCGGCCGCCCACCGACCAGCTCCTGAAGCATCCGTTCATCAGGGACCAGCCGAACGAGAGGCAGGTGCGCATCCAGCTCAAAGACCACATCGACCGAACCCGCAAGAAGAGGGGCGAGAAAGGTGAGGCCTTACAGACCTGGCGCAGGTCTTTAAAACCCGGAACACCTGCTCATGTGGTAGGAGGAAGACGCGTTTGTTCAGCAAGTGCATAGCTTATAGTGAGTGGTACCTAAGAGTCTAATCTGCATTATGCAAATGATTATGCTAATTACTCAAAGTACATCCCATTGGTTTTATCTTTGACATTGACTTGCTTTTATATATTAGCCATACTTGTATCAAATATTCCAGTAAATAATGAATGATGAAACTTGATTATAAGACATTTGTTTTTGTCATAAACATGTTTTTGATTTATACTAGTTAAAAAAAACCTAAATTATAACACTGAATCCATAATGTCACCCAATGTGCATCAACATCTAAATTAGAATGTTCAAGAATAATTGGATTACTAATGTCACCAAAATGAGTCGAGTCTTTATTTTTTATTGAAAATTGTAGTGAATAGAATTGTGGTGAATAGAATTTTCCTTGCAGACGAGACTGAGTACGAGTACAGTGGAAGTGAGGAAGAGGAGGAAGAAACGGCAGAGCTGGAGGGAGAACCCAGGTACGCTAGATCTACTGAACATGCACAATATACGGACACTGGGCAGGTCTCTTCTAACCTCAATGGTGAGGAGGGGGGATCTTGAGCTGTTAAACAGCAGGCGCTAGCATTGCTTCAGCACTGGGCTCCTCGCTCTGAGAAGAATTTCATGGGAGGAGGAGGAGGAGGAGCAGAGTTGTTTTGTTTTGTTTTTCCCTCCTCAGATTTTGACACTCTGCCTTCTGATATCTTGCTTGAGCTGCAGGTTAAAGCTAGAGCACATCTGTTAGAATGATCCACTGATTTGGATCACAGGCAGACCCCAAGAACTGTGCGCTCGACAAGAGCCCATGATGCAACACTCCGTCTCACTGATGCCCTCACAGTCCACCAGTGCGTCCCCCTCCTCGCGCCCAGATGTTCCTTCATGTCCATGTGCGTCTCCACCCCCCTCCCCACCCCCTGCAGCTCCATCGTGAATGTGCCGGGTGAGTCCACCCTGCGGCGGGACTTCATCCGCCTCCAGCAGGAGAACAAGGAGCGCTCGGAGGCGCTGAGGAGGCAGCAGCTCCTGCAGGAGCAGCAGCTCCGCGAGCAGGAGGAGTACAAGCGGCAACTGCTGGCCGAGCGGCAGAAACGCATCGAGCAGCAGAAGGAGCAGAGGAGGAGGCTGGAGGAGGTGAGGGGCTGGGACGAGGGAGGGACGGGCTACGTGCATATGTTTACATCTTGGGTCTCTGCTGCCTCCTCTATGCACAGACAGTGGCTGGTCCAGAGAGGCTCTTTTACTGTAATTGGTTTTGGCTCGGTCTCCAGAAGCAGAGGGTTAGAAAGCTGGGAGGCCTGTTGCATCCCTTCAACAACAGAGATGAGCATGAAGATGAGACTCTGTTTGCGTTTGTTTAGGGAAACTGCAGGCCTTCTGTTGGAGTATGTGCACCTACTTATGCTGATGATGCCGATTACTTTGTTTATTTACATGTTTTTAAGCCTTCCAAGTCCAGCGTAGCTTTTGCGATCCAAACAGCACTCTGATAATGTTCTTAAATTGCTGCAAATTCTCTGAATTTCTTATCGGAGGAATAAACAGATACTCCGTTATGTCGGGTTCACGCACATCTCGTAGCTTTTGAAGCCGTTTTTCCCCCCACCTCACGGTGTTTTGATTCCTGGCTTCACCGCACGCTCTGCGAGTGCTGTGCAGTGCACTCACTGCCGCCCTCTACTGGTCCCCTGCAGCAGCAGCGGCGAGAGCGGGAGATGAGGAGGCAGCAGGAGCGGGAGCAGAGGCGGCGGGAGCAGGAGGAGAAGAGGAAGATGGAGGAGATGGAGCGGCGACGCAAAGAAGACGAGGAGCGCAGAAGAACCGAAGAGGAGAAGAGGAGGAACGATCGCGAACAGGTACCTGGGCTGCACACGTCACCTCTGCAGTGCTTTGCTTTTAAAAATTTGCTTGCTTTGTTTGATTCTCACCAGTAACCAATTTTAAGATTCTATATCCATTTTCTTAGCTCCTCCCATATCCGTATACCTAAGAGTAACTCCCGTTACTGTGCCAACATGTAGAAGTCACTCCTTGTGTTTGATTTGACAGGAGTACATCCGCCGACAGCTGGAGGAGGAGCAGAGGCACCTGGAGATCCTGCAGAAGCAGCTGCTCCACGAGCAGGCCATGTTACTGGTAGGCACACAAGCCCAGCCACGCCCACTGCCACGCGCACAACCACCCCCACCCCCGTCTCTTGCAGCCGGGCAGGTTTTACATTGGCGCTCAGCTTGGTGCCTCTTCAGTTCCACACTAGGGTGAATCTCTTTTGTTTGGTTTTTTTCCCCCTGGATGTCTATGGTAAGATGACGGGGGGGAATAATACTGAAGACCAGCACCAAAAATCACCATTTCTATCGGTGCCACGTACCTTTTCAATAGTTTGAGTCACCCAACGCAACTAGTGAGGGGAAACCTTCTCAAAGTAACTAACCCTTCACTCTCCATCTGGCTGTATACTCACATGAAGATATAACAGCCTCTTATAACAGCTTATAACGGCCTCGGGACATGCCGCAGAGAAAGAGTGGGGGGTTTCCCACAAGTCCTTTCTTCCCAGATCCCCAGAGTGGTTAAGCAAAAAATAATTGTTCTTGTCTTTTGAGTTGTTTACACTGTCAGTGGCCTGCAGTGAGTCTCCAGGGAGGGAGGAAACCCAGCTAATATGAGGATGCTATAAACAAAGTTAAAAGTGGCTCATTCTCTCTCATATTCCCTCTTTCCATGCATTTCTTCTCTCTCTCTCTCGTCGTCTCTTACATGGTTATCCGACACCACGGTCACATGACACAAACACACACACAGTTCTTAGAACCCATACCATAACATGTTGGCACTGCGGTGTTATTTGCTTGAGTTCACCTCACCAGGGCACCTGATTTGATTTTGATTCTGTATGTATTTGTTTAATTATTGGTACATGAAATTTCTATTTTATTTGCTTTATTTCTTTTATTTTGTTAAGTACAGTACACACCCTGAGGTTTCTATTGAAAAGGCATTTTTATTTTAATTGAAGTTTATAAACCAACCAGCTAGGGCCATGGGCTACAAGACGTACCTCACCAAGAAAATAGACAAACAGAAAATAACCCGGAATAGCGTCCGATAAATAGAATACTTTCCAGCCACAGTAGCTGCCCTCTACAGCCTCACCGGGCCGCGCTCTCTGCTCAGGAGTTCAAGTGGCGGGAGCTGGAGGAGCAGCGCAAGGCGGAGCGTCTGCAGAGGCAGCTGCAGCAGGAGCAGGCCTACCTGCTCTCCCTGCAGGAGGAGCAGAAGCAGCGGAGCCAGGCCCCGGACGCCCCCCGCGCTCCGCTCGCGCCCCACCACCCCGACTGGGCCAAGCTGCCCGAGGCTCGGCCCGTAGACGGGCTCGAACCCCGGCTTCGCGCGGGCGAAGTCAAGGCCGCGCCAAAGACTGACCACTCGCTCCGGAGGGAGAACGCGTTTAGCACGGACGAGGACGCAGGGCAGACTAAACCTGGAGACGGGACTAAACCCTCACCTGACCAGACCAGGGACCAGACTGAAACCGGATTAGCGGACTCCAGTCTTTTAGTCGCACAGCCCACACGTGGGACTGGCTCTCCTACGGACGGGACTGACCAACCCCTTGTCCGGTCGACTCCAGCCGCTGGCCTGGTCTCTGAAGCCCAGCCAGTCAGAGAGGTGAAGACCAATCCCTTGCTCCACCCACCATTGCCTGCTGCTTCTCTGGCTTCTGGAGCTAACCTGGCTTCTGGAGTTAACCTGCTGTGCATGTGGAGGATCATGTTCTGGTGGGAGCAGTAGAAAAATGTGGTTTTCTCATATCAATTCAAATGCTTTTTGTTTGTTAGTGTTTTGTTTTTTTCCTGTACATATTCAGCATAATTATTCATCCACCACCTAATTTTTACTTTTGTTTTGCCTTTTGCACCAAATTACGATTGATCACAGTGTGGAAACGATCACGCTTTGTTCCTGTCGTAATCAAACAGTGCTGCACTCTTACCGTTCTTGTTTGATAAAATACCGATGTCCAACTGGAAAGAAAACCATATTGCTCTCCACCACAGCCTTGAGCTAGAATAATCAACCCCCTTGTGTGATGTCACGTCTCGTCGTCTTGCTTAAACTAAAACTTTTGTGCAGTAGATTGGGTTTAGACTTCATGTTGGCGTCTGTTTTCCCTTTGGTCAGTAGTCATTGGTCGTTAGGTTGTTTCTGGTTTGATTGCATATCCTAATCTGGCATTTCTTCCATTTGGTTTTCTCTAATATTCTCCAAAGTTCTCCATTCTTCTTCCGTTTCCCCATGTTTGTTTGGCATGTTGTTTAATTGCACCGGGAGTGCCTGGTGGGACTAGTCTTCTTGTGTAGAGGACGTATGGCTGAGGCAGTGTAATTTGAGGACTTGTGTCCAGCATGCTTGTCCGTCCAGCATTCGTGTCCTAACGTCCCGTGGTCTCGTCCCGCGCCTCCTCTCCCGCCGTCCCGTCACCCGCTCAGCTCTTCTTTCCTCCTCTCCCCCCCCTCTCTGGCTCAGGCTGACGACCGCTACCGGAAGGGAGCGCAGGGCTCTCCTCAGAGCGCACCTCCCCGCCAGCCTCCGGTGCCCCCCCGCTCCTCGGAGCCGTACTCCAACGGCAGCAGCGCCTCCTCTGAGCCCCCAGGCCTGCACAAGCCCATGGAGCCACAGGTAGGACCTCCTCAGGACCTCCACCATCACCACGCTCCATCTTTTTTATTTGTCCGGAGCTTTTTTGTATAGCTTCATGATGGTAGCAGTCGTAGCTCACGGGATTCCTGTTCCTGGCTGTCATTGTTTTAGAGGTCGCATTGTTATTTATAAAGCAAACCTGCCATGGCTTTAACTTTTCCAGTCATGACGCACTCAGTGTTGTGACTGTATGCCAGAATACTGGATGACTTACCGCACCGTGTGTGGTCATCCGGCCAAGTATCCTGTCTCTGCTGTGAATAATCCCTCCCTCTCTCATCTCTCTCCATCTTGAATGTGGTGATGCGTCCTTTTTCTCATCATGTCTGTACACTCACCCCCCCCCCCCCCCTGTGTTTTCTCCACGTTCTTCTCTCTCTGGAAGGTTCAGTGGTCCCACCTGGCTGCGTTAAAGAACAACCCTTCTGCACCCCCAGTCTCTCGCTCCCATTCCTTCAGCGACCCCGTTCCCAGTTTCCCCCACATCCACCTGCGCTCCCAGGAGCCCCCCCAGCACCACCACCACCACCACCACCACCCAGCGCACCCCCCCGCGCGGCCCGAGCTCCCGCAGCAGCCGCTCCACCCGCAGCCCAGGGGCCCCGAGGCCCCTGAGATGGGCCTTCACGAGGAGGTCCCCCCCAGGGTAAGAGCAGGGCGTGGACGACCCACCAACACCCCAGTGGTACAGGAAGTTGAGAAATGACAATATAATGACTAATGGAGGTTGTGCTACATTCAAGATCTGAGGAAAAATATAGACAATCAGGAGAAGAAAGAAAAAGATTATTTAGAGAAGTGAGAAGAGCTTTTTCAGTTCTGTGGTGGGAGCGGAAAACATGGCAAAGTTGTGAAAAGGTTATTGAACTTCAGAAAGGTTCCTGGCCGGGTTTCTTGATAACAAGAGTGACGGCAGCCATTTTATGCTGCTTCTCTTCCTCTCCTGTGTGATGTGGCTGCACCTAATCTCACTCTACATCACAGCGGTGAGCTCTACTGAGCTCTGGTTTTGTTCGTCACAAACGTCTTCCCCTCTCGTCCGTCTGAAAGGTCCCCGTGAGGACGACGTCTAGATCTCCTGTCCTGTCACGCCGAGACTCCCCACTGCAGAGTGGACCACAAAGTAACCAAGCCAGCCAGAGGAACGCAGGAAGGTCTCTTCTCTACTGTAATCTGCCGATTCATGCTAACGTTTCCTTAGCTACTACACAATATGTAGGAACAACTTAATGCTAGAAACCTGCATATATAAATAACCTGTATTAGATGCAGTATGAATGGAGGATAAAGGTGTTATGATCATGTTCCTGGGCATGTTGCCTGAGAAAGCAAACATCTATGATGACTGTGGTTGGTGGGGGTTGTAGTTCCTTATCCTTTTGCCCAACGTTCCTCTCCGTAGTACCGTGGAGCCACGGCTGTTGTGGGACAGGGTGGAGAAACTGGCCTCCAGGCCGGGCAGCGGCAGCAGCTCCTCGGGCTCCAGCAACTCCGGCTCGCCCGCCGGCTCCCAGGGCGGCTCGGGCGAGAAGTTCAGGGCCCGCTGTGAGTGTTCTGACCCGCACGCACCCGCTGCACACCCCACCCCCGCCGCGCACGCGCACCTGCCCGCTTTACGGGAGCCGTTTTGTGTGTGAAAGTCGTTTTCCATGTTTCCTTTCAGCGTCCTCAAAGTCCGAGGGCTCTCCACTTCAGCGTCCAGAGCATGCTGGGAAAAAATCAGAGGAGAAGAGGGAATTTGGCAGAGCCAGACCTGCTGTATGTTATTTTTGCTCACTTTCACAGTACTTTTAATGCAGTTGTTAAACCCAGATGCTATAAAACCCCAAGCCCATACATTAATGACTTTGAAAGGCTTTTTCATAAAGCTAAATGTGTAACATTTGGTTACCTTCCAGTAGACAGATCTGTACTTTTGCTAATCTGCTGCTAATATCTTTGGATTCCTGCTTTACTGTCTCATCCACTGGACATTTTATGGAATTTCCACGCTCTTCCCCATTAACCCCTCCGTCCGACTGATGCCCGAGTCTCTAAACTATGTAGGGGGGAGCGGTGAGTTGAACCCGAGCTGATCAGATCCATGTGCTGCGCTTGAACACGTCATCCCAGTGTCAGTAGCATGAGATGCAGATGCTGGCCAGACTCCCGTTCTAGTCCCTGACGGTGCACTGCTCTCATGTTCACTCTCAGTACTAAGGTTTACTCCAACCTGACGAAGCTCGTTTTTGCCTGTACTCTTTGTCAGCTTGTGCAGTCTCTGATTTACTTTCTCTCTTAATGTTCTCTTGTTTTGCCAAACCCTCTGCGATGCATGTCCTCCACTAAACAGTATTAACAGTCGATTTTTAGCCCATCCATATTTACTAACTTTGTTTGGAAACGGCATCTTAACAGTGTTTTGTCAGTGGCTTTAGGCAGCATTTGATGACAGAAGGCCAGATGCTGCTGGACCGGAGCAGAGTGCATCCCGCAAACAACGACAGATCGTTAACCTTTAACCCCTGCGTTTAGGATTTGACCCTGCTGGCCAATGAGGTGCGAGCAGCTGAAGATGCCCGTCCCCCTCACAAAGTGACTGACTACTCCTCGTCCAGTGAGGATTCCGATTCGGACGAGGACGACGAGGAGGTGGAACAGGAGCTGGGAAATGAGTCTACCTCAGGGGCGGAAGAGTCTAGAGCAAGGTTTGTTTCTGCTGGACTTTCTGCTGGCACCAACCAACAAGAGACTGTTCATCTCAAATCTTCACCATATCATGCATGTAAAAAAAATATCACCATCTGGTTAATATCTCTCTCTCTCTCTCACACACACACACACGCACGCACACGCACATACACACATATATATTCTCCCACACATATACAAGGTTTTGGGCGTATTGCCCACAGTGTAATAGCTGAGTAATAATTTTGCCTGACTTCACAAGCAAATGGCTTTGGGGATCGTGTGTGTGTGTGTGTGTGTGTGTTCTTGCTCCAGTGTGCGTTCATTAACTCACTGTCTGACTGCCATGCTTTTAAGGACTTGCATATATATGTGTATAATATAGTATTATACTTACATGTTGCTTAAATGTGTTCCTTGAATACGCTTGATCTTATTTGCTTTTGTTGGTTAATATTGTGAAACTAAAAGTCATCACCCCCCACCCCCACAGCTCCTCAAAACTGACCAATGGTGAAACGGAGTCAGTAAAGACCATGATTGTTCATGAGGAGGAGGAAAGCGGCCCCAACACTACACCTTCTAAAGATGGCGCTGTGATCGTCAGAGAGGTAGGGAACACCCGCTTTCTGTTATGCGCATTTAAAACTTTCACATTCGTTTTTCATCATGTTCTCTCATCCATCCTTTCTGTATGCATTTTATGTCCTTATTTATCTTTTAGTGTTTTATTGCCACGTTTTATATGTGGAAACATGGTTGAAAGCCTAGCTGCAATGCTAAAACATTGTACGGTCCTATCGCAACACCTCGCCGCGATAAATCGGTTAAACTGACTTAAACGGCGCAAACCGTCTCTCCCGCCGTCCCGCACCCCCTCCCCCGCCGTCCCGCGGCCCCTTCGCCAAGTACAGACTCAGCTGTGCTTGTTTTTGATTCCAGAACGTAGCGGACTCAAAGCGCTCGGCTCCTGGGCCGGGCCCCGAACCCGGGCCCGCCCAAACCTACGGCCACCAGGAGCGCAACGGCTTCCCGGTCCGCATTCACCTCCTGCCTGACCTCATCCAGCAGAGCCATCAGTCCCCCTCCCCCTCCGTCACCTCCTCCCCCTCCTCCAGCCTCGCCAGCCCCTCCATGTCCCCCCAGACTCCCATGGACAAGCTGGTGGTAAGCGAGGTACGTCGTCTGCTAACTCCGCCACCGTGCCCTTGGTTCCCCACACTGCTGGCTGGCTTTTTCAGGGTTTTGTCCATCACTGCTGACGGTGGTTTCACACAAGCCCCGCCCCCCCCCCTCCCCCGTCTCGGCTGTAAGGCCGTCCGGGCGCTGGCCGTGACCGGTGGGGGTGCCGCGTCAGCCTAACTGGATGCTCTCCTTCCCTCGAGGGAGAATATTTTCAGGCTGTTTTTTAAAAAAAAATTCTTACCCTTGCATGTGCCTTTTGTGTTGTGTTAGAATGGAGAATACGGTCAACAAGGACCGTTTCTTCATCAAATCTTCTGGGCAGCCTGGTCCTGGAACATGAGAACATTTTTAATCTGTTCGACGAGAAGTAGAAGTAATAATGTGCACCGAACATGCAGAAAATCCTTTTAAACAAATTGCCCGAGCCAGAAGTTTGTCTTTTAAAGATTTTTTGGTTAATCCAAAGTGGACCAGCCGTCATCCATTTTGGCATTTCCTAGAAGGCTCGGGGTGAGTCCTGGGCCACTCGACTGTCTGGGAATTCTGAGAAGCTGCTGAGGCCTGACCCTGACGTCACACAGGGGGCCGGTGGAGCACTTTGCTTCTCTTGCGTTGTCCTTCAAGGCTCTGGTTCTCAGCCTTTTTGTCCTCTGACTAATATGTCCAGCAGTGTAAATCTCACCCGAAGGAATTTTCTGTGTAAAACACATTTGAGATATAGAACACAGTATGAGCTAGGACCGTGTGGGATGATAACCCACCCTTCCCCCGTCTAATTATTTCAAGCCCGCAAGACTAATAAATCATTTTTTTTCCACTTTAAATGATTGATTTAGTTCTTGTGATCTCTTTTCACCCTTCAGTTAACTCACCTCCCCCCTTTATTCACCTCATCCCACTTTAACATTCACATGTGTTTTCTTGCATCACAACTGCTATCTTGCTCGTATCTAACTGACTTTTTTGGAGTGTATACTTCACTAAATGCATGTGCTATATTTTATGGTACTTTAAATAGCTAAAACACGGTTAGAAATTGCACACGCATATAGATGATGTTTATGATGGCAGTTTTAGCCAAGTCCTTTGCTTGCAGTGAGGTTTTTTTCAGATTCTTATCCCTGCCTAGGCTCTACTCTGGTTCTCGCCTAGATCACTGATGAGAGAAGTGAATGTATATATTAATATAGATTTTATACCATAAGTGTGAATCCAGCCCAAAGTACCTCTAGACATAAAGTATATTTTTCACCATAGAGTTGAACATGGTCATGATGCCTCTGTTTCAGACACAGTCTGCCAGCAATACTCTTCAAAAACACAAGTCCTCCTCATCCTTCACACCCTTCATTGACCCCCGCCTCCTGCAGGTGTCGCCCTCTAGTGGCATTCCTCTCAACAACATGGGTAAGGGCCTACAGTCATGCCCCTCTTCCAGCACTGGGACTAATGATTTATTTGAGGTAGATTGTAGCATGAATAATATCTGTGTGATGCCTGCAAAAAAAAAAAAAAAACCTGTGATAGCAGAAAAAACCCTAAATAAAAGCTCACAAATCAGTACGTACATGATTTGTGATGAAAAGACAACCACTGCTTGGAACAATGATGAAAGTTATATTGGAAGAAAGTAAACATAAGCTACATACTCAATGAGTAGGTCAGTTAAGGGGTGGAGGAAGGGGGTTGTGGTGGTGGTGGTGGTGGTGGTGGTCCAATGGTTTGGCTTTCCAGCAGGCTTTGGGAATGATGGACGGCTGCAGGAGGTTCTGAGGCCTGACCCATCACGGAAGGGCTCAGTGGTCAATGTGAACCCAGTGAACACTCGCCCGCAGAGCGACACGCCCGAGATCCGCAAGTACAAGAAGAGGTTCAACTCCGAGATCCTCTGCGCTGCTCTCTGGGGTAGGTGGACCTTCACTGCTTCCTGGTGCCAAAGCACAGTGCTGTACCATCATACTGACAAACTCCAGCCTACCGTCCTGCAAAGGTGTACGTTCATGCAGGAGATGAAATGCGCACAGTCATGGTCAAAGCTGCAACACACTCGCTTTATGAACCGTCTGTTAGAGATTTCATCATGGGACATCATCTCAGCAGTTGCACTGCCAGGACATGCAGGGATCTAGGGGAGAGTTTATGGTGGTTGTCCAAACATTTAAAGTGCATGTTTTTTTCCCCCCTCCATCTCTAGGGGTGAACTTGCTGGTGGGCACAGAAAGTGGACTTCTGCTTCTAGACCGCAGTGGGCAGGGCAAGGTCTATCCCCTCATCAACCGCCGCCGATTCCAGCAGATGGACGTCCTGGAAGGTCTCAACGTCCTGGTCACGATATCTGGTAAGTTGGAAGTCTTCGAGCTACAATTTCAACATGTCCTGAGGATCTTGCTTATTTAAAAACAGGTTCCAGAAAAAGTCTGCATGTTTGTAGCGGTCTAGGTGTTTGAGCTGAAGAGCTTTGGTGCATTCCCTCTTCACGCAGAAAGCTTTGAACTGCTTTGATGTTAATTCTTTCTCTCAGGCAAGAAGAACAAACTGCGAGTGTATTATTTGTCCTGGCTGAGGAACAAGATTCTACATAACGACCCCGAGGTGGAGAAGAAACAAGGTTGGACGACGGTGGGAGATCTGGAGGGCTGCGTGCACTACAAAGTCGGTACGCACCATTTAGACCTTTATGGATCCAGTAGTATAATAATACGAGCGATTCGGTTGGAGGTTTTCTATAGAGCAACGCTTTTGTTGGATTTACATGTGGTGTTGGAATAGGAACCTGAAGTATTTAAACTTGAACTTGAACATCTGTCTCTCAACAGTGAAGTACGAAAGGATCAAGTTTTTGGTTCTTGCCTTGAAAAGCTCTGTGGAGGTCTATGCCTGGGCACCGAAGCCATACCATAAATTCATGGCCTTTAAGGTGAGCTGAAGTGCAGCACTTTATACCGTAGGACTGTGCTGCAGCAAACCACATGTGGGGAAGCCTGGTGGGGAAGTAACTGATTAATGCAATAAACTTCACAAATAAACTGTTTCCCTCCTGCAGTCATTTGGAGACCTAATGCACAAGCCTTTGCTAGTTGACTTGACGGTAGAGGAGGGTCAGAGGTTAAAGGTCATCTATGGCTCCTGCTCTGGGTTCCACGCTGTGGACGTGGATTCGGGCGCCGTTTATGACATCTACTT
This sequence comes from Sternarchorhynchus goeldii, assembly GCA_028565775.1. Taxonomy (NCBI): domain Eukaryota; kingdom Metazoa; phylum Chordata; class Actinopteri; order Gymnotiformes; family Apteronotidae; genus Sternarchorhynchus; species Sternarchorhynchus goeldii. Next base: position 6,499,612 of record JAOXYF010000014.1, on the reverse strand, counting down.
ACCAACACACGTAAGCACCATGTTTGTTTCTGAAGCCCTCACGAAACGCAGGACAAGATGGAAGGTTCAGGAAGAATTCATTAGTCCTTCATTTAAGTATTGAGGCTTTGAACCTTCACGGCTGCTCTTAGCCGTTGACGTCTGACTTCTGCCTCTGCTTCTCTCAGATTCAGACCAGCATCCAGTCGCACGCCATCATCATCCTCCCAAACACGGACGGCATCGAGCTGCTGGTGTGCTACGAGGACGAAGGCGTCTACGTTAACACGTACGGCCGCATCACCAAAGACGTGGTCCTGCAGTGGGGCGAGATGCCCACCTCCGTGGGTACGTGCTGGGCCTCGTGAACACTCCCAGACCTCCAGAACCTTAACGGAGGTTTTAAACTCACACGCAGCTTCTTCTACGTTATCGGAGGATTCGCTGCCCGTGTAACTAGAGCTAGAGCCATTTACATTTTCGTTTATTGCTTCCCTGCCTTCTTTTTGAGTATGACGCACTGACGTTATTTTTGAACACACTGGTGCAGTGGAAACGCTTGTCGCTGTGAATCAGGGGACTCGTGATCATGTGAAGTACAACATTTTGATTGGTTACTGTGTTTCCTGGGCTTTGCAGCATACATCAGGTCCAATCAGATCATGGGCTGGGGAGAGAAGGCCATAGAGATCCGCTCCGTGGAGACGGGACATCTGGACGGAGTCTTCATGCACAAAAGGGCACAAAGGCTTAAATTCCTCTGTGAAAGAAACGACAAGGTGAGTCCCGCACACTCAGCCATCACTGAAAAAGGGTTTTAAATTCCATTTTAAATTCCAGTGAAGGACATTATTAATAAGACATTTAAACTACTGCTGTGAGTCAGCTGAACTGCCTTTCAGGTGGCAATGAACTTCCAAGGTGGTAATTATTAAACCTGTGTAAACCACATGTAGATGGAAAAACCCTTATGTGCTTTCGTCACTATAGAAACGTGTCTCTCGTTTCCTCCCAGGTGTTTTTTGCCTCCGTGCGTCCGGGAGGCTCCAGCCAGGTCTACTTCATGACCCTGAGCCGCAACAACCTGCTCAGCTGGTAAACGCTGCCCTGCCTCTGCTTCTGGCTGTGGATCGTGGCCTTGGCCAACGTGCTGAAAAGCACCGAAGAAAGGAAAAAAAATTAAAAATAAAAAACGACCTAGAGCCAATCTCTGTTCTGGGGTCACACTGTACCACTGCACTGGTGCTGTTTTTTCAAGCTGTGGCCTGGCCGTATGCGGACTGAGTTTTGAATGGCGAAACGCGAATGGGATTGTTGAAGGGAGCAACAGCGCCCCCTGCTGTCTGGACTGTGAATGTTGCGTCGTCATTCTGTTGAGTCTGCTGTGCAGCGCTGTAGCCCAGCTAACTCCAGGCTTTGCGCGAGATTGACTCTCGTCCGTTGTAAGAACTTCAAATTCAGGGGTTCCTTCTCCCCCCCCAAAATGCTTTCAGACCTCAAAAAAAAAAAATAAAATAAGTCTGAACGGTGAAATCTAGTGTAAACGTCAAGTGTGTTCCCACAGAGTTTCGATTGTCAGAGTGACGCGGTGTGTGTACCATCTCCCTTTCTGAAGGACTGGAGGGTCAGCAGGGCTGTGGCAGCAGGTATCGGGAAGAGCTCAGCTTCTGTCCCTCTGTGAATGAATCAACCTCCCGAACTGCTACGTCCTGCTGTACTGTTGTGGTTAGTCCAGGTTACTATGGGGATTTAATACTCGCAGGATTTTTAACAACGTTGACTTTAGTGTGTTGATTTTACGCTGATAAAATTGCCACAATGTTCATATACAGTACATTGAGTGTTTTTATTTTTTAAGCATTGCACTTGATAAATAAATTCTTAGTTTCCTTCTCATGGTCCTGGCCTACTTTAGTGTCAGAAGATGAACGTTTGGGTGTTTGCTAACTCCTACATGGGCACACAAATCATCTCCTTATTCTTATGACACCACTGTTATCAACACTAGTTGCCTTCCATTTGCTTGATTAGCTCTGGGTCAAAGGTTAAGGCATTTTTCCCATTCAGTAGAACAGATGAATGGGAGAGTGGGCAGTGTGTGGAGAAGGAGTACAAATACTACGGCCTGTACAGTTTTGTAACTGCCACACATGTACAACCTGGTGTTTTCATGTTTGTGAACCTGTTACAGTCGTGTAAGCATCTCTACACCTCCACAAACGCAAGCTCTTTTAGAACCGTCTGTATCTTGCATTGTGTGCCAAAAATAACGCAAACTATACACTTTTTTTAAACTACCGGTGTTGACATTTCCATAACACTTAGGTACTGAAAATTGCATAATGTTTCTGAGGGGGGGGGAAAAGTAAAGCTTTGATCCATTTGAATGAAAATCATATGACCCTGTGGTGGTGGTGTTGCAATAGACTTGTTTGGCGTGAACCGATTCCTGTGGGCGCCTCCCCTTTCCCGTGAGGTTGAGGACAGAGGCCTGCTGCTGTTCTCCTGACTGCTGTCAGCAATGTTCCTCCCTTGCTGGCATCAGCAGCTGCACGCTGTGGAAAACCCCACACATGCAAGCATGCAGCTCGGTGCAGTCCATAAGTACAGAGTGTGTATTTCTAAAGACGTTTCCAGGGAGTAACCTATGCAAAGTTTCCAGAGAAACCGGACGATTCAGACAGAAGTCCTTCAGTGGTACCACACATCCATCCATCCATCCTGTTCCACTGAAATGCGGAATTGTTTCTGGATTCATGATTATGATGAGCGAAGACATTCCACCCACTGATGCTCTATATCCTTCAGTAAATATGTGTTCATGATTTAACTGCTACTAGCAAGTCTTTGGTTGTTTACTTTGGCAGTGATCAAAACTGAGTTTTTACAAGCGGTAAAGAGGAAAGTAGAAGTGAAATACGGAAGATAATTTGCATCCATGTTACTGTCTGGCTTTTGAGCAACAAAAGCCAGACAGTCTAATAGCACCTTCCTACAGTAAACTTGAAAGGATCAGCTGCATATTGATGATCCTCTCTGGGCAGATGGTCTGCTACTGCATCCAGGTGCACCGGATCATCGCTAAAGCTGCTTCAGTTGATTACATGTTGAGGTAAATATTGAGGAATGTTCCTCTTCTGTGGTGCTCTAGTTCGTGTAGGCAGGTTTGTAAGTGAAAAGGCCTTCCAATTATAATAATCTTATCCACTCATCACACGTTCACAAATAAAGTCTCCTCAAGTGTGCTTGCATCACAGAACATCACTGGGAGACTTGAGGGCAAGTTGCTCCTCACACTTGTGCTTGATCTTGATTTGGGAACCAGGTCGAGATGTTTGCACAGTGATTAAAAGCTTACATAATTTCAGAGGGTAGAGGATCCCAACCACTAATGCTAATGTTGCTTGTTTGAGGTTCATTTCTGGAAAAACTAGTATTTATTTGAAATGTGAGGTCTTATTTGAGGAAAAGAATTCAACTTTTTTAAGTAGAGTCTCATTTACATGGGTTGTCTAAAAAAATGAGTTGCTAGCATGTGGATATTCTTCCCTGATGATGTACCTGTCGGTTCACTCTTGTAGTGCTCCAGAATTTTGCTGACAACTTCCTCTGCATAAATCAAACCAGAATGGTACAAGTGTTGGGGTCACTTCAGTGCTGGATCTTGATGTTAATGGCAATTTTTTGACAGGGACTGATTCATTGTTGAGAGGTTATATCTTACCCTTGTATTTCAGAGATGAATGGTCTTGCAAAGAGTCTACAGGGGGAAAAAAAATCTGAAGTGGGTTATCGGTCTCTGTTTCTGAGATATCAGGTTTAACGGATGCATCTGACTTATGCTCTCAGCCAGAATAGGTACATTCTCTTAAAAAGAAATATGACCGTATGTGTGCTTCCTGGGAATTGTGGACCTTGGTGCTACTCGCCCAGTGCTCCAGCAGATGAGCTCCAGCCCTTTGAACTGGGTTTGATGAAGCCCTCCATGCTCAGAGATGCCAAACTAGGCCATGGTCTTAAAAAGCGTTCCTGCAATACTGGCAGTAGAACACTAAAGATCACCATAACAGTCATGGTTTTAATTTAGAATTGAACTCTTGGTGAGGAAACACCAGTTGATGTTTGTGGAGATGATCTTTTAGGTTGGACTTCATATACATGTCCACCAGCATTATTCATGAAGTCTTCAATTTGTTTTCTTGAAATTGGGCCTAGTCTGGTACAAACCGAGAGATTGTCTAATAAAGTGGTGCTGATATCAGAGAAACCTAGAATTAATAATCGCACAGTCTAAAAACGATTTCGATAAGATCCCAGGCCCTTCAGTTTCTCATTAAATTGACCTTCATGGGAACTTCTCCACTCTTCCCTTCATCTGGAAGCTCCTATCTATTCTTCACACTTCTCATCTCTTCTGGCTGTGCTTCAGTGGTTCATGAGTTTCTAGCAGACATAGGCTAATGGAGGCCAACAAAACAAAACGAAACACAAAATTCAACCATTAAATCAGATTTGTAAGCATGTTAGTAACTATGGTGTTAAATACTGGTGTGTTAACACTAATGTGACACTAGTATGACTGAAATATCTGGATGCTGAGGACATGACACCTGCTCATCAACCATCAGACAACTTTTATTATGTAAGTGCACAACAGAAAAGCACGGCGGCTGCATCTGTACTGTGCATTTGGAAATAAGCCTTATATTTTCTGGGTGTGACTGTATGCTGTAATCGCAATAAATCACTGCTGAGATGTGCGGGCAAGGAGCAGGACAGCGAAAAATATATATTTCATCAAAATAAATGGGAGGAAACTAGACACGGAAAGACGTCTAACAAGGGGGCGTGGCGACGTGGAAAAGGGAAGAAAATAAACACATGTAGACTCACTGGCGGAATATAAACGCTGCATGGAGTGTTGAGGAGGGAGTAGTGTTGGGTGCGGACACACCGCCACACAAAACAGCAGAGAGTCTGCGATGGGTATAACTGTCAGACATCGAGGAAGGAGGATCGCTGGGTGTGTAGTAAACGTTAGATATTAAATGATTATATTTTCTACAAAACAATTGGCTTACGTTAAAGACAGGTTGGATACAGGCATTGCCCACTGAGTTAGCGTGACTAACTCAGTTAGAGTTAGAGTTGTAAAATAATGATGCAATAATATTGTAATTACGTGCTGTAATCACGTGCTTTATTTTGTCGTATCCTACATTTTGGTGTTGTTGCTTTGCAGTTCTTCTACATGTTACATTTATTTAAATTCAAGTTCAGATTAACTTCAAGATCCAAGATGGTGGACATGGAGGAGGCTTTTATTCTGATAGGTCTATTTCTATAACTTATTTTATATTAAGGTTATAATTTTTAAACCCTTGTACGGAATTTCACCATGCAAAATTCGATACAGCACTCGATGCTTAAGTTCACTCTACGCCCAAGTGAAAAAACATAATTGATGTTCCTGAGCGTCTTTTCCAGAAATATATCAGCAGATGGCGCTGTTTCCATATATTCCTATGCTCTAAGCATATTCAATCTCAGCCCGTCTTATGAAGGAACCAGTCATTTCCTGATGAGTCAAGAGTGCTAGACCAAACGCAAGAACGTGCAGTGCATGTCGTCCCCTGGGCACTTCACATAGGTTTGTCTTCCAGGCCTATTAAAGGAAGTGCGTGTCCACAGGAAATAAGTTCTGATAACTGCAATATTTAATTTCTGATTATATTGCAAAGCTGTAAAACATCTGAATGTGTTGAGTCTGGGTGGTATAGACCCTGAATGTGGGTAAATCATCATGTCAGACTCAGAAACACCAACCACTCTGGTCTTTCTCTTAACTGTCCACACTAATTTAGAGATGCAAGATGTACAGTTAAACCTCAGGAAAGTGTCATCTGTTTTTGAAAGTCACCAAACCTTCCCACTGGTACCTATTATATCACTATGTTTAGCATTTTGATTTCTCCTCAAGAAAAACAACCGCCAAGTCATTTTAGGCCTCATTTGTGTTAAATATCTTCACAGCTTTCTGTCTTTATGACAGTTACCAGCAAAAATGCAAGCTGTTTATTCAATATATAAATAAGCCCTTTTTTTTGGCAAGCAGTGATATTCAAGAGTGTTTGAATTTAAAGCCTTCTGCAGTGCCAGGTGTTAACATGCAGAAGTGTTTCGGTCCCAAACAGCAGCTTTAGATGCAGGAACACAGTAACACAAGCCATGGTGACAGTTTCTTATTTTCAACATTTGCAACCAATTTATGAAAATCTTTTATTTACCTTTAAGTATAAGCATTCTAAATAAAGCGCCTGCAAACTGCTACAAAGATCTTTTTGATTTGTTGCTTTTTTTTTTTTTTTTTTTTTTAAATGTATTTATGTGCAGCTGCTTTCCAGTCTTGTATGATGAAAATATTTTTTGTAAATATTCTCAACTGGGCTTCTTGCTCTGCATATCAGTGCATGGCAAAGGAAACGATAGGAAACAGCTGCAAGTTCTGACTTCAAAGCAAGCATTCGTGCTCAGTCGCTTTTATCTGCAGCCGTAGTCTAGCCTCCTGGCACACTCCCGAAGCTCTGATAAACACGGCCCACTCAACAATAGAGAAATACTTTCATTTCGCTTATCGGCTCTCGGGACACGCTGGAAGATAAGGGAGGCAGCACAGAGAGAGAGAGAAACGTATTTTGAAGTGATTCTAGAGTCCGACCGCGTGGAGCTGTGGCCTGTGGATGAAATGATCAGCAGGTGGAGTGTAAAACAATCAGTCTGGCCCCTTTTTCTTTTGGAGCACAGTGTGTGAGTGAGTTCAGTGTGTGAGTGAGTTCACAGGGACCAAGGCGAGAACACGGGTCGGGTTCTCTCGTGCATTCGACTCGAGGAACACACAAATGCTCGTCTAGGAGGTCCAGGGCCGGTGGTCTTAATGAGAGCAGTTACCCTGGATTACCTATCGACACTGAGCTGATTGCTAACTTGTGTGAGTTGAACAAATATGGGTGAACATGTTTCAGTGAAGGAAAGCCGCAGAATAAAGTTTAAAGTTAAGAAAAGTAAAAACAATTTAAAAATTACTTGACAATACTCAAGATATTTAGAAAATATTTAGCAACATGGTTTTGGATTAGCACAGATAAGTGTAACGAGGTCCTGTAGTTTGACTTTTGCCTGTGCATTCTTACATGAATGTGAGACACACACTGTTAGCCAGCTTCATCAGGGTGCATCATGTGACAGCATCAGTGTGTGGGAACGTAGTGCTCTAATCATCAGTAGCATTACAATAAAACACACACACACACACACACACACATACATTGATGAGAACAGAAAGGCCATTATATAAGGGGGCCATTATATAACATGGCCCACAAAGTTAAATGCTAATAGTAGAGGTGCCTTTGATAAAATTCCACAGTGGTTCAGTACACAGTCCATGTTTCACATATCACTCTTTTTTGGACTGAACGTTATGATTTGTAAAGTGGTGTGTGCTAGTTGTGTACGTGTGTAAGTGTGCAAATGTTGCAGTCTTGTGGTATGAATGTGAGATAGCAAGCATTCCATCCCTGCTCATGTTGTGTGTGTGTGTGTGTGTGTGTGTGTGACTCTGAGGTGGTTCACAGTGCTTACACTTCCACTGTCAAACGAATGGAGTCACTTAGAAATTTTTTAAGTGGAAATAACATTAGAATGATCATAAATACAGTCAAGTAAATGTTGTAAATGATAAAAAATGATTTTAATAGATTATTTATTTTCTCTTGTGTTGCGGTGGTACGCTTTGTTAGCTAATCCAAATCTGCCATTTGAGTAAGATAATTACTTGTTAGAAAACCCCTTTACAGTTGTTTTAGCACAGCTGAAAGCAGTTATGCTGATTAAAGGTGCCGTGAAACTGTCCTTCTGTAGGCTGGTTGAATATCTAGAGCAGCAGCACTGGGGAGTTTGCTTATATTCTCAAAATGGCTAGAAAAAGAAACTTTCTTCTGAAACTTGCCAGATTGTTTTTGTTCTATGAAATGAAAGCTGTTTCATGCACGACTTTCCTGAAGATCACTGATGGATGCACTGCACTCTTCACAGAACAGGGCAAACTGGCTCTAACCAGGACAGAAAGAGAAGTTGGAGTCCCTGATGCACTGCTAAAGCACGAGAAGTTTGAGAAACGGTTGCCAGGCAGGTCCTGAACTCACAGCTTCATTAAATGCACAAAACACTAGTCACAAAACCAACAGTGAAAACCCCATCCTCAACATCAGCAGGGAAGTTCTACCTCCAGGATCTTGCCCTTCTATGCAGAGTTGCAAAGAAAAAGACATATGTGAGTATAACTAGGGGGAAAGTGTTATGTACAGACGAATCTATGATTGAGAACTTTGGAGCACGTAGAAAGTAATTTGTGAGATGCAGACAAAATGAAAAGATCCTGGAGAAGTTGATCTTTGCTACTGGTACTGGTGATTAAAGGGATCATGAACGAAGAAGGCTGGCGAGCCTTACCCTCCGGACAACACTTGAGCAGAGCCTGTTTTGTCCTACAGAGGAACAATGACCCAGAACACATCAGCAAACTGTGCCAGAGCTATTTAGAGAGGATGCAGTCAGCTGATGTTCTCACCATAATGGAGTGGCCAGTGTACTCACCGCATCTCTGCTCGTTTGAGCTGTTATGGGTGTGTGTTTGGTAAAAAGGAAGTGCTCGTTGGATCAAGCCAGCGTGTGGAAAAAGCTCAGGAAATGTTAAACATACAGCTACAATATCAAAGCTCTCTGAATGGCTACAAATAGCAGATTCTTTGACAAAAGCAAAGTCTGAATGACAAAATGATTTTTTTTCCCCCTCACAAATATCCTTGTTTCTAAGACAATATTTTGACTGTGATTTCTTTTCATTTTGTAACTCATTTGATGAATAAAAGAATGACTTATCATGGAGAATCTCTCCCTTTTCAGATTAAACCTAAACCTTTGATCTTCTTCTTGACCTTTGTAAGATGCTCTTTTGCTATGTATGCTGCTGATGTCATTACGATGTTCTAAAAAATTGTTCATAAACTATCAGCTACCATTTTACACATGACAGACCTTCTCACATTTTATAATGCACTCACACCCAATAATAATTCTCACTGGCTGATATTACGTTATAAGCAGTAAAAAAAATCAAATCTAACACCATACATATTTTGCTTATATAATTCATTTTTTTTATTCAGTCCATTTCGAGTATATGTATATATCCTACTCATCAGAGTTCATAGGGAGTTAAGAGATTAGGTTGAACTGAAACAACTTAGCCACCATCCAGTATCTTCCACACTGTACACAGTGATACACATTTCTCTCATTATTTTTGTTTCGTTTGGCAGCGTTTTGGAGATAGGTCATGTGCATACATGCCTGTGGAAAATCACCCTCCGTCTCTCTCTCTCTCTCTCTCTCTCCCTCCCTCCCTCTCTCTCTCTCTCTCTCTCTCTCTCTCTCTCTCTCTCTCTCTCTCTCGGATCAATGCTGGTAGCAGGGTGATTTGTCAGGGAGCCTGTGTTGATTAATCTGCCAGCGGTGCCCGTGTCATGGTCCTCGGCTCTGTCAGCCAGCCGTGGGGGGGGAGTAGGGAGGGGGTGGGACGTCCCGGGCTGAGGGGCCGCCACCCAGGTGGCTACATTGGGGCTAAATGAGCTGTGAAGGGGTTTCGCACACACACGACACGCAGACTCACACGTGCACGCGCGCTCACACAACACGCAGACTCACACATGCACGCACACACACACACACACTGGTACATCCTCACCGATTTGTCACAGGCCATCAGCACGCAATAGGCTGTGGGCTCTCCACCCTGTGGGCTCTCCACCCTGTAGGATCTCCACCCTGCTGCTGCGGCTGCCTCGGGTTTGTCAGAACCACCCCCCAACCCCCACCCCCCCGCTTCACGTGGAGAGAAAAACGGGCTGCTTTCCCTAAGCGTTGCCAGCAAAGCCGATACTCCCCACTCGAGGCTGAAGATGTATGCAGCAATCCTCAATTGGAAACTACAACGCACATCATATCTGAACGTACTTTCAATATATCAGACTCTCAGATATCCGGGTGGGAGTGTGGAATGAGGATGAGTTTGGTACGTCATCAGGCAAATGAGATCAGACCTAGGTGGTATAATTTTTTTTTTTTTTAAGGCAGAATGATTGTTTTTTTAAGCAGTATGCAATATGTCCTACAGTGATATACATCTCAGTCCTCTGCCAATTAAGGAAAATTACTGAATACATAGGTCTGTGCCAGTGTCCACCTGCAGTACGTGCTGACCATACAATTAACATGTGATTGCTCAATTAACATGCTTTATTTCGTCCCTAATTGCAGTAATTTGCGAGCAATTATGTCAAACAAAGCCTCAGAAAGACACCACAAAGATGCCAAACCTGCCGGAAACAAACACGAATAATCGTGCACGTGACCACGAAGACTACGGCGAGCTGTACGCCCTCTGTGAATCAATCACACTTGCCAAATTTCAATGTAAGGAAAACGCTGCCAGTTCCTGCCATCTAACTCCAATCGCCGTTAGTTACAATCTGCACTCCCGTATTACAGTGCTGAAGTCTTAGTATCAAACATGTCAAGCCCATCTGACACAATGAAATGAGAGCATTAAGAGAGGCTTCGGACGGCCCACTACAGTTATAAATCTACGGAAGGTCCAGGTATGTTTTTATTCTGCCAGCCCCAATCTCATCTGTTTAGCCTAATTACCAACACCACACAGGTAATAAACGCCCGGCAGACAGTTAATCCTCACACCTCATCCTGGGGAACTATGGTAACGCCTATTAGGATCATAAATTTGGCTTGGGGAATGATGAAGGTGTGTGTGTGTGTGTGTGTGTGTGTGTGTGTGTGTGTGAGAGAGAGAGAGAGAGAGAGAGCTAAGTGATCATGTGTGCATGTGTTAATGTACAATTCTACTGGACGGATATGCATTCCTGCCGGCGCTGTTGAGGGGGGTATAGGGGGTGAGAAAAAAAAGTGAGAGGAGAAAATGGAGGGGAGTGAACAAATCCATTAACAACTCATTCACCACTGCCTTGGGCTTTTCAACACTGGAAAGGTGTCTCTGCGTTTCCTCACCAGTTATTGGGCCCTGTCCTGCCCCGTCACTCACGGTTGTCCCCCCCTCCCCCAACAGGTGAAGCAGACCAGCAGAACGTCTGAACTTTCTCCAGTTCCACAACACTGCCAGCTAAAGGGGGCCTCAATCCCGCGGCTTCGCCCTGCCGGCCGTCGGCATCGGCACGGACACGGCTGAGCTGGCGGAGAGCGGAGGTGTCCTCCGCGCTCCACAGAGCCTGAAAGAAGTGAAGGAAGGGAATGGCGAGGTGATTAATGCAGACGTCCCAGTTCTTAACACCCTCACCCCTGTCTCCAGCCCGTCGCCTTCAAAGACCTAAACTAAACACGCCGTGGAGAGAGAAGGACGACAACACACCTGCTAAGACCTCACCGCTGAGAAATCCAGACGTGGTATCTGCGATATATCACAACAGTGGACGGCAGCCTCTGGCGCCTAAAGCCATGCTGGTGCTTCAACGACCACGCGTTCCTCATGGGGTCGGCGTCATGACAAGGAAGCGCCACGCATCTTATATAAGACAAGAACCTCAACAGTCACAAAAACACAAACACCGCGCATCATACACGTTTCGCGTGTCCTCCAGTGTTTTACGTGTCAGCAATACTGTCATGACACAAAATGAAAAGAGCAGTTTTGTTGTTTAGGAAAAACCTCCATGATAGAAATAAGAAAAAGCACACAACTATAATCTTAGTCATATTTACCTCTTTGTATTTCTAATCTCTCTTTAACATGGCACACCAAACAAAAGTTACCCAAACAGACCTTCTTCCAGAAAAGCTGTCAAAACAGCCAACGGCACGACAGCGAAACCTTTCACACACCTGAGCTGTTTACCTGAAGCTTCACAAAAGCTCGCCGCCAACGTCAGGAACGGCTGAATTGCAAAACCGTATCAGCTTTCAATAAAGGCTATACAGGATTACTTTGTCATAAGAGTGTTTATCCAAAAAGCTTTTATACTTGGCAAATGAATTTACTATCTTTAAAACACAGCAGTTAAATGCTACAATACATAAATAAACAATCTCTTTGTGCAATAAATAACCGCAGATCCCCAGTTAAGGCTACACCCCCCCCCCACACATACGTTCAACACATCCATTAATAAGGTGTCAAAAGTAATTTATTTGGGTGATTGACAGGCACGGGGGTCCGTAAGTGTCCATAAATTTGTGACTTGTGAACGGTCCCAAAACACTGTGCCCGTTGAGGACACTTCCCCCTCCCTCAGTACTCACCACTTGAGGTTAGTATTGGTGAGGAGTCTCCTGCTATTCAAAGTGACCACATTAGCTACTACGGTCTCGACCGGCTATTGAACATGGGAGAGAACTGGAGAAAATATAATATTAACACTTCACCTACAAGCCAACTTAAATAAGTCTCGCTCCAGAGAGAGGCTAGAGAGCAGACGGTGAGCGGCAGAGAACGGCTAGAGAGCCGACCGTGAGCGGTAGAGGATGCTCCTGTGAGCACCTCCTTCCTTTAGTGATGGAGGTGCCTTGTCTCAAAACCTGGAGTCCAAACGCTCCACCGGGCACAACATCTCGGTCCAGTCGGCCCAAACTGGGTCCCGTTTGACAGCGCTGACTGGAAGCCCTGCAGATTTAGCAGGGGGTTTTTTTTCATTACAGTATTATTCTAGGGCTCTTCCAATGAACAACTGAATAAACACTCAATGCTTAAATTCAACAACCATTTTTCTAGTTACTGTATGTCCCTGTGTAATTAAAAACATGGTAAACAGCCTCTGTAAACGTTTAACGTTTTCTTAAATATTATTAGTGCCAATTTGGACAACAAACTCGTATTTTATACTGATTGAAATGTTCAGCTCTTATTGTGAGGGGAGGAGGGAGGCAGTTCTGTCTGTGCCCGTGCCAGGGGACTGGTGTGACGATCTGTCTGTGTGTGTGTGTGTGTGTGTGTGTGTGTGTGTGTGTGTGTGTGTGTGCGCACGTCTCTGTACACATATGTGTGACTGTGGTGCTACTGTGGCTGGCCACTGGGAAATCAAACAGCACTTTGTCATGCATCCTTAAAGGCATGACAAAGTGTCCCAGGAGACGGCGCCTGATTGGTCTGCCAGGTTGTCGAGGCGGACGGCTGAGTGACAGGCGGGAAAATGAGGGACAGGAAGAGGATGAGTGTCATCTGAGGGTGTGCCCTACTCGCAGTGTGTGTGTGTGTGTGTGTGTGTGTGTGTGTGTGTGTGTGTGTGTGTGTGTGTGTGTGTGTGTGTTTGTGAGAGAGAATGAGAGAGAAAGAGAGAGGGAGAAGGACAGTACGGTCATAAATAGAAAGGGAAACCCTGTAATATTACAAAAAAAACTCAACCTATGAAAAAAATACCAACAGGAAAATTGTACATATCAGTTACAACCAGAAATTCCTCGTGTACCTCTGGCACCTGTGAAGTGTTTTATGAATGTCATATGATATGATTATACACTTTCATATAAACTGCCAGAAGGCAAAAAAAGGCATAATGGAGTAGCTGTTCTAGTAGCTACAACACAGATGGCAATACACACTGTATAAAATACACACTGTATAAAATACACACTGTATAAAACCTCAATACACACTGTATAAAATACACACTGTATAAAATACACACTGTATAAAACCTCAATACACACTGTATAAAATACA
>JAOXYF010000014.1:6442919-6460208 GCA_028565775.1 Sternarchorhynchus goeldii | reverse complement strand
GCAACACACTTAATAAAACCCTTTCAAGTATGTTCTCTGCAGCGTCCGCCTTTGCTCCCTCCACCCCGCCGTCACACCAAAGAACTTAAAATAAGCCATAATAATAAAATTAGATACAACACTCTCACAGAATTTTGGATTTGGCAGTAAAACTGGAAAACTATTAGTAAACCAACTGAAACACAAAACATCTGTCACTGACTCATCTGGCCTGTTTAATGACCTGTTTAGGCACTTCTATTCATATTCATAATTAAATTATTCAGACAAAACAACTTCACCAGAAGAACAGTGATGTTACCTAAAATAAATACAAGATAATTACAATCAATAGACAAACATCTTTGGAAGAAATGACTAACAACTCTTCAGGACTGGACGGATTCCTATCAGAATGTTTCTGGCCCATTTCTGCACCATTACTTCCAAAAGTCTTTTATATATTTCTAATATATTAAAACATTTTTTAACATACTAAAAAGTTTCAGGAAGGCTGAATAGCAGACTAAATGAACACTGGCCTCATGTCTGTTATCTTGAACCCTGATAAAAGGCCCACTCAGTGCTCCAACCTTGTATCTTTAATGAATTATAATTTAAAATTAAGAACCAAATCCCAATGTATTAGTAATCTCAACATGTACACCAATTCATATACAACAAAGCAACTTCAAAAAGGGAGACACCCTCAAATGGCCACTTTATAAGGGAGCCCACTATCTCCTTAGTTACTTGCACTCTGAGTTATTGGCCACTGATTGCCTCTATTACACAATGTAATCATATGGTCATGAAATGAGCTTTCGTTCTGATTCCGCCTCTATCTTCAGATGGGATGCAGGGTAGGGGACTTTAGGAAAACTTTAGGGGACCAAGTGTTCAAAACACTCCATTAAGTATCTTAAATGTCCACATCCCTCTAAAGGATTTATACAAATTAAGCTGTATGTCTTTACTATAAAAAAATCTGAACAGATTTTGATTATCTTTGTTACACCAGCCTTTAAGTGATTCATCTCTCATTACCTCTACAATCAATAACATTTAAACCCAGAATTAAACAGACCTCTGCAAAAAACCCAGAACATCTTGGAGGATTAGGGGTTTACCATTTTTATTATTAATTTAATGCACCAGTTCCTGTACACCAGACACTGGATAAATAATTAAAACACACCTTAGTGATTGAAGAGCTAGATATTAAAATATCCCCTTTATAGATTAAACCATAAAAACTCATTATAAACACAACACTATTAATACCACTTTAAATGCCTGGCAGAAACAAATCAAGTTCTTAAGTACACATTTTCTCCATCTTCTAATACTTCAATATTGAACAATCATGCTTTTAGTCGGTAAAAAGGATTTCATTTTTAGTGTGAAACCAGAGAGAAGTAGTTAACACCTTTTTATTAAGGGCTCGTTCATGAACTTTGATGCCCTTAAGGAAAATACAGCTTTACCAGATAGCTGTCAGTATATCCATCTGAAAGAAGCTACAAACAACAGACATCCAAAACGTTTGATAACTGCAGCAAATCAAAATATACAAACTCATAGTATCTGAAAATTGTACATCACGTCCAACAGAGTTGGAACACAGATATTAAAGTAAAGCTCAGATGAACTCAACATAAACTTCTCCACTGAAATGCACTTCACGACTAACGTCACTATATGGGATTCAGTAACAGTAATTGCATGTCTGCACTACCCAGGGTTAAAGTATGATTATTTTAACACTTTCTGGCCCTGGTCTAACGTTCAGAATTTCTGGTCAGAGGTTATTTGTAAGCTATCTGAGATCCTAACCATCAGCGTTCCATTATGTCTCATTGTAGCACTACTGGGTGACGTGTCTGAACTACTGTCACCTGACTGCCATAAACCATTCACATTAATATAATACAATATAATATTCACACTGCCACTGTAATCCCCTCACTGACATTTAATAGCTATATATAATGCTGCGGTATTATTTCCTCAGATTAATACAGCATTATTATTCTCTCCCTGTTTCTTTTTCTCTTTTTTTTTATTTCAACACTTTTTTCCTTTCCTCTTTTAAAGCAGCCTTAATGGCCCAGTGAAATGTTACCTGGTTATAACGTCCATAAGGTTGTCATTGTCCTCCCAAGAAGGGGTAAGGCAGAAACACAAAGATGAAGCAGAAACAGCACTGCAAAATTAGATGTAAAATGTTTATAAGGGTTAGATCTCCTTAAAACTCCTTTTTAAGGCCTGTATGTCTTTGACTATTATATAGGATTTATGGCTTTATTGATACCATTGGTGCAGGGTACTGACCAATCACATGCCTCGCATGTCTGTCTCACCTCCCACAACTCCTCACAGGTATCTCGGTGAGCATTTCCACCTTCAGTCTGGTTGCCATAGCAATTGAGAGGTACAGTGCCATCTGTAACCCGCTGAAGTCACGGGCCTGGCAGACCCGCTCCCACGCCTACAAAGTCATCGCTGCTACCTGGGCACTGTCCGTGAGCATCATGGTTCCATACCCAGTCTTCAGCACACTGGTGCCCTTTACAAAACCCAACAACAGCACTGGCCACATGTGTCGGCATGACTGGCCCCTGAGCCAGCTGGAACAGATCTGGTGAGTTCAGGTCATGATACTCAGCAATATTCAATTCACAGATTTCAGCTGTTGGGGAAGCACATGTTTATGGGGAAGAAAATGTTTATAGTGTGTTTATAGTCTTTATTAAAACAGAGCAGGATGTTCTAATTAAAGCTAAAGGCTCCATAGTTGTTAGTAGAAAAATAATTAGTATTCGAAATATAATTTGATAGTTTTTGTCTTGGTTTTTCAGTGTATTTATTATAAAACTCTCAGTTAGAAGTTAAGAATCATCATCTTATTTTCACATTACCATATATGGTCCACAACATTGATAAACTGCTCATGAAATGTATATAGAGCAAAATACATATAGCAGAATCTGAAGAGAAGAACAGCCTCATGAAGGTATGTACTTATGCTACGAGTGACAAGATACTCTTGACCTCCTAGACAAAATGCATGAAGCTTTTTTGAAAAGAACCATCAGACTGGTTTTAGAATGGTTTTATGCTCATAGTGAAACAGAGAAAGTGAAATTATGGCTGTGATGTGCTTGTAGAGGTTTTTCAAACAACACCCTTTCAAACACACAATGCAGTATTTCTGTTTGATGATGATCTGGGGTGGTAGTTCATAAATGATCAAAGAGATCAGAGAGCTTGATGACCTTTGTGCCTTTCATATCATAGAGTATATCAAGTGTATGAAGCTCCTTCATCATCCGTACTCTGGGACATCTGTTCAACTCAGTATGGTCCCAAAAGTAACTTTGGCACCCAAAAGCAAATGTTAAAGATACCATATTAATTCTGAAATGAATCAAAAAGACTTGTTGAAACCAGGTTTTGAGATCTCATAAAACAAAAGAAACTTCTGGATCACCCCATACGATCGTCTCCCAGCCCCGTTACACACATGCAATCACCTCCTGCCGCTCTGCAACAGACCTCGGCTTTGATTGATTTAGCCCTCCTGATAAATTTGAAAGCCATGCATGGAACAGGATGACACGTGGCTTTGATATCAAATGAACGGAGGGAAGCCGCTATCACAAAGCCGCTGTGAGATGAAAAAGATCAGCGGAGAGGACTAACGGAAGATGCTTTCAGGCCGTACTCCCACACAGTCATTTGAATAATCTCACTATGATATAATAACATGTGCTTGCTTTGTATCTTTTTGCATGTGAGCCATGATTTTTCTTAGATCCAGCAGACATTAAGGCTATTCTTTTGTTCTGGGCTGTCTTGTACTCGTCATGAGTATTGCATATTAACTCCATTTCCCGTGCCCCTGTGGCTGGGTTTGCAAAGCTCTTTTGGGGCCAATGCACTTGTTCATATGTGCACAATCATTGCATAAGACGGACGTGGACACTAATATTGGAGCCCTCCACAGGCCCTTAACAATCAGTAAACAAAGCATGTCTCATCAGTCTTGTTGGTCATGGGTCTGACACACACTGTATGTGATAATTGCTTTTCTCTGACAGAGCTATTCAGGAGAACACATTTTTTTTTTTTACATCTGTATTTATTCAGTGCTCTTTCCTTTTGTTTATGGATCTCATTCTTTCTCTCTTTCTTTCCTATTTTTTCTCAGGTATGTCTTGCTTCTGTTTATTCTGTTCTTCATCCCTGGGGTGGTAATGATCATTGCCTATGGCCTCATCTCCAGAGAGCTGTACCGAGGGATTCAGTTTGAGCTGGACCAGAAAAAGGACTGCAGTGGTAAGAATCAGACCAAAAGCTCTTTCTATATTTACACGTGTAGCTCGAAAAGCTCCAGGTAGCTTTGGCATTTCTGGTTTCAGTTACTTCAGTTGCTTTTTTACAGCATTTCCAACAGACTGGTCAGAAGCAGTGTCTTGCGGTGCTGTGTGCTTTGAAATGTATAGCTAATCTCCAAGTGCTCCACTGAGTAAATGGCCTGCAAGTTGTTGATTTGTCAATTGTATTTTTTGAGTAATTGACTAATACGAAAGCTTGCAGTATTGCTGATAAAGGGTGAATTTATCTAGCTTTTTCAAATTTTCATTTTTCAGTTTACACTTGTTTATTTATATTTAATTAGATATGAGTTATTCACAGTATTTCTAAAACATCTGTATAGCACTCATTAAATGTACTGACACTTTTACTGTCATGACTCTGTTGGGACTTATTACTTAATAAATGGAGTGCAACCACTAAGTTATTCAGTTTTCTGCTCATTGTTAGACAATCCAAAGGATTTTGGGACCAATATTAGAAGTGTATGCATTTTATTTTGCCTGGACAAAAATGAATAGATCTATTAATTACATTAAATGAGATTCAACTGTAATAAACCAGCACAATCTAATGAATCTAAATAGACACAAAAATTTTTTATAAGTTATCATTAGCTAGGCATTGTCAGATGAATGTTCCATATTGATATAATTTCTGCCTTGGCACATTAAATTAAAGGTATTTAATTGAATTAACAAAACATGTGACGTGCTTGAATTTTGTGCTAACTAGTATGAATGGGTTTTAACTCGGATGATAAAGTTTATAATGTTGGTGCATTGGATTGCTAAGTTTTGGTGTGCATTTCCAGTAACCAGCCATGTTGTCCATGCATCCTCAGTTGAGGTGAATGGTGAGACTCTGAGTGCCAGTTGGCTCATGGATTTTTTGACACGGAGCCCTTTTAGCTGTCCTTGGTAGGTACTGTTGAACAATTTCCTGTGGAAGCCATAGGAAGGTGACTTGGCTGGGATCTCACCACAAGGAAATGTGGTGAAACTACTCAGTTCCACTGTCACTACATTTGGCCCAGTCAGCCTCAGATGAGCATAAAAGCCCTCGCTGTAAAGGTTTAGCTCTGCAGTGATGTTCTCAATGTGAAAAGCTTGCTGGGTTCTTCCGCATGTGTTCCATACACACGATAAAGGCAGTGGACTGGAGAGTGTTGGTCTGGAACAGCTTAAAGTGGATAGTTTGTTACATTGAGATGTTTTTCTCAGGAAGTCTCAGTAAGAGATTTGAGTTATGAGACCGAAGCAGCAGTAAAGACAATGTTTTACCAGAAACCTGCTCAGAACATCTGACTGGTACACTGTGTATTTGTTAAACTTGAAGACAAAGCAAAAGTATTTTATATTTGTCTTTAGGGACATAAATGTGTATTCAAATGTGTCTACACAGAATGTTTAGCCCAGTTAACACCATGATTCACTTCTCCACTCCTCACGGATCTTGCTTTGCAGCACTGAAGAACGGCCTGAACGATGCTACACCCCACATCCAAGAAGACAGCGACGGCTGCTACATCCAAGTCCCCAAGAAGCCTCCGGCCATGGAGCTCTCCACCCTCAGCGCCTCGGCCACCTCCAAGACGGACCGTCCCCGAAGCAACACGTCGGAGGCCAAGCTTCTCGCCAAGAAGCGAGTGATCCGCATGCTGATCATCATCGTGGCCATGTTCTTCATCTGCTGGATGCCCCTGTACTCGGCGAACACGTGGAAGGCCTTTGACAAGCATTCGGCCAAGCGGCTGCTCTCCGGCGCGCCCATTTCCTTCATCCAGCTGCTGTCGTACACCTCCGCCTGCGTCAACCCCATCATCTACTGCTTCATGAACAAGCGCTTCCGGAAGGCGCTGCTCACCACTTTCGCTTGCTGTGTCCTGCCGTGTCGCCTTCGCCGGAGGGGAGAAGGGGACGAGGAGATCACTGGTTTCACCGCCGCGTCCATGTCAAAGTTTAGCTACACTACCGTTAGCACGGTGGGGCCGTGTTAACTCTCAGTTTCCAGCTCATCTGGGACGATCTGCAGAGAGACACAGGGTGCGTTCAGATGTGTCGTTTTATTTTGAGAGTGGTCACTGGTCATGGTGGTGTGTTTTTTTTTTACTCTTTCGGCATGCTTTATCTGGTGAGTATCTGTTTTTCCAGTTTCTGTCATTGTGGGAAACTTCACGTAGTCGCACCTTTTCATGTGTGTTTCCGGTTATAACAGTATTAGAACTTCTATGGTTGCAGCTAAAAAGAGACACATGGCATAAACAAGGATGGCCAAGCTACTGCAGTTTAAAAGATTCACAAAACAGAGCCTGATGCTCCAGTGAATCACCTGTTCAGACTCACCAACACACCAAACATTCAAAAGAACGATGACCAATGATTTAAAAAACAATCTGCCCATCACAGACTGTCCTTCACAGAATCATCGTGTAGTCCAAGCATTACACTACTGTGCTGTTAGATCACTTATTGCATGGTACAGTCTATCAATACACATGCAGTGTTATCTAAGATCACCTGTGAGGCCAGAAAATGGTACCGATGTCACTGATTTGCATGCACGGTTAAGTACATCACCTAGTCATCTATTATTTAAGTGTGAGTTTCTGTTTTTTAGCTGGTCCTTTGGGAATTGTGTTGAAGTGTTGATTGTCAGGATTCTGAATATCAAATTTTGATAAGCAGTATCATGAGTATTTGAGGACCTTCAGGGAGATGTCTTTTACTCCCAGGTCCTTATCTTTGTTGCATATCTCACAGCTCACTGGTTAAAACCGATTCAGTTGCTAAATGGAGAAACCCTAATGTCTGTCTCACCCACTATAACCCACCTTTCTCAAACACGGCTATGGATCGTAGGCAGCCAGTCTCACTCGCTCAAGTCGAGTAGTTTTGCTTTGGCCAGAGAAGTAAAACACACAAGGTGTAATTAACTGTGGAGGGATGTTCTTCTCGGAAACCCTGGATAAATCCACACAGTTTAAAACCAAAAGCAGAAAAAAAAAGTAAAGCAGCTCATTTTCCTGTGTGTGGCTGATCTGAGTGCTGTCTTCCTCAGCTGATGAGGCACCAGGGAGGGTGACATGCACTTGAACCTTTTCTGAATATACATACAGGAATCAGCTTTTCCCTCGTTTGTTCTGAGGTTAATGCATTCAGTAAGGCCTGTTAACGAGATCCTGTCCAAAAACGAGGTCTGGATTTGCCTTGCCTGGCATTTCTGATTTTCTGGACGGCACCATTCTGAACACAAATCTTCTTCACATTCTGATTCGTTGAATCTTAATTCAATCCTTAGAATTGTATTCTTTTCAATAAGCTTGGTCCAAACTTCCAAAAAAGAAAAAGAAACGATAATAGTGTTACTTCGTGGTCAGGGACCTTATGAAATTACTTTTAGTTGTAGCTCAGTCATTCTCTCTCCTTCTTTCTCATTTCATCTCTCTCTCTCTCTCTCTCCTTTTCTCTCTACCATTTGAACCTTTTCACTCCATCATCACACACAAACAAATAGAAGGAATTCTGCAGATCTGGACTGGAATTTATCTTTTTCTAATTTGATTATCTCTTTGAACATTTATCCCACATGTTCATATATCCTTCTTTCATCCTTCTCATACACACTCACTTAACACAGATCACATACACACACACACACAAACACACTCACACCATATCCAACACAGAGGCCTTGGAGGGAAAATTGCAGGAGTGTTTTCTTAGCACGGCAGACTGACACCGAGTGGAGTAGGTGGTGGTGTTTCTCCACAGGTGCCAGTTGTACGTCATGGGAGACTGCATCATTCATTCATCAAAAAAACTAATCTGTGCATTTGAATTTAGGTTCAGCATTTTACCTTCTATTAAACTTTCTGTGATTAGGCACCATCGAATCTTTACTGGCAAACCTATTCATGACTATTCATGAATATTCATAACTGTGTTCATGCCTATTTTTGTAAACATCCTGTACCTTCTTCCTAAAAAAGGAACCTTTACCAAATGATTCAGAAAGTAATACCACAATACAGAGAACATATTTACTTGTGATACACTTTTCACTCTATTCATGTAGCCATGTGTTTGCCTATGACTCAAAAGTTTGCTCTGCATGTGCCTTCATAGGTGCTCAGGCATTAAGGTTATTATTACTCATACTGAGATGATGCTTGTCTGTTCACTGTGAGGTGTGGTCACTGAGTGAACAGCTCAGCAAGTAGCTTCTGGAGTCACACCTTCAAGACAAGACGAGAAATTTCTACGTGTGACTATAAATGATGTGAAGGGAAAGGTGCCTAAATATTGAGAAAGAGCACAAGATTTAGCTTTAGACTTTATGTCATAAATCTTTTTTGGTGTTAAATAGTATGACAAATCTCATAACATATCACAGGATTTTTGATTAAATCATCTTTGACTGTATAATAGCTTAACCAAGGATTATATGTTTCTCTTCAAGAGACTGTGAGACTTTCCTTGTTGGAAATTCTGGAGCTTTTCTGTATGGTTTTGTTTTCGACTGTGTTTTACATTTCAAGCAAAATTGTCACCAACACGAAAAATGAATCTAATGCAACTTGTAAGTGGAATATGAATGATTAATTGTAAACTGTTAGTTTATTTATAATGTTGGACTGTATGTGAGGAACTAGAGGGAGCAGTTAAGGGTCTGTAAACTCTGCTATCCAAAGATCAGTCCACATCATGGGGGATGGGGTTTTCAAAGGAACCAGTGAGTTGTGGAAGTTCAGCCATTTGTGTAGATTTTCAAAGTTTTATCCAAACCGGACATCAGTTTTGAGAAACTGATGCAAAAGGAAAAAGTTTATTTGGCTGAAACATCACAGTCTCTCGGCCACCACAGCCTTAACAAGTGAATGTGTGTGTGTGTGTGTGTGTGTGTGTGTGTGTGTGTGTGTGTGCGTCTGTGTGTGTGTGTGTGTGTGTTTACCACATACTGCCAGACCGTCCTTCTAAGCACGAGACGACTAGAGGCAGAAAGTGTCATTTAAATATAGACTATAAATATACTGCTAAGGTGTGAATATTTGTGCAGTTGTTTGTGTTGTAAATGCTCTGCCACTTCTGGGTTATATTATATCCATGTCGCTGCTGTGCTCTCTGTTCATTCCTACCCCAGTCCGTATTTATCGCCTTGGTGACTGACCTCCTTGTTCCTTGTCACTGAGAAATGAGAATTACTTTTCTGCAGGTGAAGACACCTGTGCCATATTGTGTATTAATTCTTCAATAGTCCTTGGGAGGAATGTACTGTAATGAAAGATTGTTACGCAAATGAAAAAAATTGTCCTGCCTATAGCTACACTATAGTTGTGTAGTTGTGAGGTGCTGCTGTTAGGTTGTCTATGGGTAATTCACAATCGTTGGGGCTCGCGCTCTGTCAACCATTGGTTTCTCATCTCTCCAGCAGTAGACTGGGAGTATAACAGGGACCATGTTAGATTGTGTCACAAGTCACTTGACAGGTTGTATATTCCATGTGTTTGCAACAGTAGGTAAATATTCATCCACTTAAAATCATTTATGGGCTTTCAAACATTGCTGGAGTTAAAGTCTAGTTTAGGATTATATGAGACAAATGTTAGAAGCGATTTTGGTGAGAAAAAAAAAAATCTGAACATGTTTGTGAATAGATTCATCCGTGTAACATCTAATCCTATATTGCCTTGCTTGATTACTGCTCATGATCAGTGGAATTAAAATATGCTTTGGATGTATATCTGTCTAACACTGTCATTGTCGATATCAGTAATGTCAGTACCGCCACTCTTCTTTGCAGCAGCTGTCAGCGTCAGAAGCCTCTTCTCATTCTGTCAGGCACGAGACGCAGCTTTGCTTTGCAAATTTGTAGGTGTCCATGTAATGTTGGAGCACAAGCTGAAATAAACAATACGCTGTCTAAGTTCATGTGGATGTCTGTCTTCTGAAGAATGTCACAGAAGAATGGAATTTGCATTAGTGGGCAATTGAAGAGGTGTGTGTATGTGTGTGTGTGTGTGTGTGTGTCTGTAGGCAGAAATATAAGAGAGGGTGACTACCCACAACTTAGTCGATTTAACAGCCACTACATTTCGCACTTTCCTTACAGCATGGTAAAATCTTGCTTTCCTAGGTTTGATGTTTCTTTTCGTGTTAGACTTGTACACACTGCAATAGCTGCATTCTGTTTTAAGTCGTTTTTAAGTTATTTTATTAAACTGCAAACCAACTACCGAAAAAAAGTCATGACGTACATACTGCAAGGACTACCACTGCTGTAAATGTAAATCACACTAGGAAATATGCTGTGTAAATGTGCAAATTCTATTGTCTGGGGTAAATATTTAGCTTCAGAGCAGATGGGGTTGTGATACAATCTCGCCTAGTAAATATACATTGTGTCACATGAGTATGGGTAAACCACAGAAACCCAGTAAAAAGGACTTCCAGAGCTTTTATCAATGAGGCGACCCTACATCATCTTTGGCAGTGCTACAATAATAATAATAATAACTCGTCTACTGACCTGCTTTCATCTCGCAGGGCCATTAACAGTTTTAACAGCCTAATAAAAGACCGTATGCTGTAAGTCTAACACCCTCGTAGTGTCACTTACACGCCATTCAACTCAATTCTGGAGTCCCTTTTACAACTGTCCGCTCTTTCCCTCTGAAAAGCCACAGGCCAAAAGTGGGTGGATGTCCAGGGTTATTGAAGGAGTCGAGACTTAGCCGGCAGACCAAAGCAAGCACATGACAAGCGCTGCCTCTCATGTCGCTTCGAAACCACAGGCTATGCTAAAACACCATCGAATACTGAGTAAGGAGTGCATGCGACTGTAGCCCTTTGAGGCTAATGGAATTAGCGTAGACCAGTTATCGTACGAAGCACATTGCGTACGGCTTCTTTTTTGCGAGACTGTGGCAGTTTTGAAGAACAGGGTTTTCTGGCTCATTTGCGCATAGCATTATAAATTGTTGAAGGAATAAATCTTAAGGGGCATTTACTGAGGGGGCGGTTGAGTTATTTCTGAGGGGGCAGTTACCCTGTGATTGAATTTTGCAAAGGGATAATATATTGCCGTTTAGTCCCCTGTCGCTGCTTATCCTCTGCAGAACCAGGCTTATTAGTGAGTTATAAATTGAATGACAGTAACTCCTGAGAACCATGAAATCATATAAGGATGCTGCAGGACCTTGGAGTGTAAAGGGTTCAAAGTATGGTGGAAAGGATTTCAGTAAATAACATGGATGCACTACTCGAGCTGTGTGAGATGTTTAAGTATGTTAGGAAAGACACTTTTACCTGTAAAGATTGTTTTATGAATGTAAATATTCTGTGACATACCGCATGCCTATGCATGTAAATCAGACCTTTTCAACATTCCCTAATATTCTATTTGATACTAATTAATTTGACACACTAATATTCTATTTGATACTAATTAATTTGATACATTAATATTCTATTTGATACTCATTAATTTGATACATTAATATTCTATTTGATACTGCTCCTCCACCTGACAGAATTTCAGTCTAGTGACTCATTGGTGGACACTACTAAAAGAGCTGTTGGATTCTAACAAAAGCTTCCTTTCAGAGCTCATTTATGTGGTCATTTATGCACAGTTGCTTTGAAGGCTCACAATCACATTTAATAGCTTTCTCTCTATCCATTAAACTACCAACTGAAGGCTAACTTCTAAGCCTCCATTAATTTTTTCCTAAAATCTCTCTGCCCCTTTTAATGCAGTCTTAAACACATTGTTTATTTAGGTTCTTAATCTAAACTTGTGCACTCAGGCTGAAAGCTTTGTGAACCAGCTTCCCTCCAAACAATGCAGACAGACGTTCAGCTGCGGAGACCTAAAGGCACTAAACATATGAGAGTCAGGTGACCATTAAAGTGGTGATGCACATAACCTACCTCTCTTTCATTACTGGGCTCAGTTAACGGCACACAGATGCATGCAACAGAAGTACGTTTGGAGAATTCGAACACTGCACACTTCCAATGGCTCAGCCCTATTGCAAATTAGAACACTGGCAATTCAGTACAATTCTACAAAGAATTAGGCATCACTGTTATTACACATACAAATGAAAAAAAAAACTTTTATAATAATCCTGGAATTGGGTGGTGCTGTTGGTGGTGGAGTAATTGAGGAACAGGAATGTAGGCAAAGACGCATTAACATTTTAATGACAAGCAAATAACTCAAGCCTCTGAGGTGTAAGGCTCCAATCCAAACTTCAGTCAGAATTAATCAGTTCCTCTTTCCACATCACTGTTCAAGAACTGCTCACACTTTTTAATATTTTATGTATTTTTGGTTCTTTTAACTTTTATGTTTAAAAATTTAAAAGTTGTGGCAAGTGTTTAGGCCTCGGAGTATCATAGTGAGGGGGTCCTCAGTTGATGTTTTTGGTACGTATTGTTTTATTTCTCTTGGGCCTCCATAACTGAGGTATGACCTTCTCTATTTTCCCTCTCTATTATTTCTCTCTGTTATTTGTAGCTGCTCCACCTTGGCACTTCTTTCCCTGAGCTTTGCAATCACGTATGTGTCCTGTCCACACCTGGATGGCTGAACGAAAGCTCTGGATACTATTAAGCACACAGTCGATTTCCTTCTGCAGTGCCATCAGCTTTAGGATATTTCAGCATTTTCCCTCAAAATAAGGGTCATGTCCAATTCCAGCTCAATTCATTCGGTTTGGCAAGTGTAGCCAATGAGCTGAAACTCAACTGACAGTTACTCATACATTTTTAAGTGAATTTTATTTTCCCACATGCTTCATCTTGTGGGTTAAATTTACTGACACTGAGTTGATGGGTTTGACTCCAACCAGCATAAACAGTCCATGACTAAGTTTGGCACGGCAACCTAGAGGACTTGATTACAAATGAGTATTTGTCATTTACTGAATTATGAACTGGCAGAAATTATGGGTTGGCTGCCAAAGGAAGGTGTATAGACTGGAAAGAGCATTAAATAGAGATAGAAAATTCTGCTGGAATATCTGCATCTGTGTTTTTTGTGGCATGAAATGTGTCAGATGTAATGATATCGGTAGGCTTTGCTCCTAGAATTCTAATGGGACAAGATGCCTACTGTGACCAGCACGTTTGCGTTTCTTGAATTCCTCACTCTGAATACTTACACAAACCCGCTCACTTCGATATCTATACACCTTGTAGACGTATATTTAAAGAACACTAAAACACACCTGTTAAAATGCACAATTCTAGCTATTTAGCTTTTCATCTCTCGTGAAGGTCTGACAGCAGGTTCACTCTTGGCTTGAAATTTTGGAGGTAGAGAACTTGCAAGCCAGCAGTGACATACATGCAAAAACTCTGATATTCCCATACCAATATAACACCCACCACCACGACAGGATCAGGATTATGTAATTACTGTGCCTGACATACCAGTGCAACACCTACTATAATGACAGTTCCATGACAGTACCATGACTGTAACTGCTGTGTTGGGGGATTCCAACTATGGAGAGAAGTGGTCCTGTGCTTTGAAACTGCAAAAATAGGGTATGGAAAAATTGCGCATGGGAAAAATGGACTCCATCTATGTGTTAAATATACACGTTATTACCAGTGAGTGTAGATGTGAGGTAGGTGAAAGACTTTTGCACATAAGACATTATAAGCTATTTATAAATGTTTAATTGCCTGTTAAGCAATATATTACAAGGAAATATTAATACAAATGGAAAATAGCACAATAATGAATAAGATATGAAACATGATTCCACTTCCAAAATGGACAGATTGGATCATCATCCTCAACTGAAACTGTGATATCAAGAGCAACAAACGTCTAAAGAAGAGGCTTAGAAGAATGAATTATGGTGCCACTAAACAGCTTAAGCACTGTTTTTTGTGTGCTTACCAAAATACTCCAGAATGTTTCATATCGTATACGGTTTGTTTACATGTAATATGGTTTTAGCTTGAAAACAACAGGCAAACGCTTGTTTGGTGGAAACTATAAATGAAGATAAATGTTGGTACATAAAGTGATAAACGAATGTGTGGTCATTCATTATTGCTTCATTTTTTTGGAAACTGCTTCACACCAGCGTGTTTATACAGCCTCACATTTCTGAGCAGGATTTAAAATATCCCTGTCTTAGCTGTCCTCTGTTTTATCCTCTTCCCTAGAGGCAGTATTTATTTATGTGCTTGTTTATTTGTTTATTTATTTGTGTTCTTCTCTTTTTTATTTTTCCCTTTCTTTGATTACTTCACCACTTCCACCCTTCTGTGCCCATGTCTGTCTGTCAAAAGTGTTTCTCTAGAGACCCTTAATTAGTTGTGTTGGTGAGTGTCCACACACAGGTGGGTAATGTGCGAGAAAGGAGTGAACATCTTCCATTCACAAACAATACCATAAATGGAGAGGATTTGGGAAAAAAAACCTGACAGAATGGAGTGAATGGAACTTATGTGTGGATGCAGTATCAAATCTCCTTAACTGTAGTGAATTTTTTGAAATATTTTTTGGAAATCTTGTGAATTTGTTGTTGTTGTTGTTGTTGTTTTTTTAATCAAATCATTATACAGGTCAAATGTGGCAGAAGAATAAAAAATAATGTGTCAAAGTGTGTTAATATCTGCTGGGAGAGTCCAAATGAGGTCAAATGAACTAGTAAGTGATGTCAGTGATGTTTTATGAAGGAGAATATGGAGCTCAACGGCAGAGCTCTCACAACCCTACCATATGAACATGTGCACAAGTGTGTGTGTGTGTGTGTGTGTGCATAAATACGTGTGTGTGTGCATAAATACGTGTGTGTGTGTGTTTCTGTATTTGAACATACCAGACTTCTTATCAGACCACACTACAGAAGATAGATTGCACTGACAAAGTTAACTTGTCGACATTTACCCCTGTGAGCCCAATTCTGTTAGACAAGGCCACTTAACCGTGAGAGGGCCTTACGAGAAGCTTAATGAGAGATTTCACCTCCAAACCAAATGATCAGGCGTGTCTGAGCCCCTGCTGCATGAACACACGAGTTGATTTCGCGTCAGGTAATGCTGTTTTTGCTGCCGGTGTTTCTGAGGTCACAAATCGGTTCACTCACACAGCAGAAAGTAATAACTTGCAGTGAATCAAATATCTGAATCTGCCATCTACTGCAGGGTCAGGTAATGTTGGTCTTAAAACAAATAATCTCACAGCAAATGTTCTGTGTCAGCTGGTTGTAAGATTCACAGGCACGAGACAAATCCCATATATCTTCAGACTGTTCTAAACAGAGTTTTGCAACTATTAGTGGACTCTTGTATAACAACATAATAAACAATTAGGGGTTTATTGTATGTTTGTTGTCAACATTATCCCCTTCCTTAAGAACCTCACTCA
The DNA here is from genome assembly GCA_028565775.1 of Sternarchorhynchus goeldii. NCBI lineage: Eukaryota > Metazoa > Chordata > Actinopteri > Gymnotiformes > Apteronotidae > Sternarchorhynchus > Sternarchorhynchus goeldii. The sequence goes on along the minus strand of JAOXYF010000014.1, from coordinate 6,444,452 downwards.
CTGTTATTATACACACTATATCTATCCATCCATCCATCTTCTACTACCTATCCAGGTCCAGGTCGTGGGGGCAGCAGCTATAGCAAAGAGACCCAGGCCTCCCTCTCCCTCACCACCTCCTTCAGCTTCTCCCTGGTGTTACAGAGGTGTTCCCAGGACAATCGAGAGATGTAAATCCCTCCAACGTGTCCTGGGTCTTCCCCAGGATCTCCTCCCTTTTGGACATGCTTGGAGTACCTCCCTATGGAGGTGTCCAGGGGGCATCCGGGACAGATGGCCGAACCACCTCAGCTGGCTCCTGTCAACATGGAGGAGCAGCAGCTGTACTCCGAACCTCTCCCAGACTGCTGAGCTCCTCACCCTATCTCCAATGGAATACTTTATATCAGAATTGTAATTCTATAGAATGGTTTTGTTTTTGTTTAATGAAAACAGTCTAGCAGTGGTTCACAGCAAAATGAATTTCACATATTTAATTTCAGTCAGATGTCAGTCAGGTGTATTTCATCTTATGGGATGTAATCCTGTGCAAATGCAGGCAGCCCATTGCCACTCACTGTACTGAATGTTAAAGTATTAAATATACTACTTTTGTATGAATTTTATATATTTACATAATACACAAATTCTTTAAGCAATGTGCCACATGCTTCCAATCAAACAAATTTTAACATATTTTACAACTTTACACCATAGCCTGTAACATTGTTCTTTTTTCTTTCATTTTCAGTTTCCTTTCCATTTCTTACATTGTAAAATAGATATTAACAATTCTTGGGTTCTTTGGTCTAATTAAAATTTGGATGAGCGTCAGTAACCAGCTTTCATGAGCCTTCTGACCACACCTCAGTGATGAACAGGATGCAGGTATTACAGTCTCTGAGAGCCGCGCTCAATTTTGCTTGGCTGTATAGTGTTGCACTGCCGGAGTGATTGTTTATTGAAAGCAGTGTGGCCATTTTTCATACTGATAGCTTTTCCCCTTCCCAGATTCGCTGAACATCGAAGGTGTTGAAGGACGCAGAGGTAACCAAATAGGACCTGCAGTCACTGGTCCATGCTACCTGCTGCATGCTAACAGTCTAAGCAGCCCTGGAGAAGTCGTTCATCTTCTCTGACATTCCCTGAGCCTCTTTTATTCTTTTCACTTACCTCTCTCTCTCTCTCTCTCTCTCTCTCCCTCATTTCATTACTTTCTGTGCCACCATTTTCCATGTTCTCCATATTATCTCTCTCTTTTTTTCTATTTTGCCTTTCACTCTGTCCTTCCTCCTCACTCACACATGCCATGAGTTTTAAATCCATCCCTGTTTTTGGTGCAATTCTAAAATGACCCTCTGCCACTTAACTCCCCACTTTCGCATCTTTCTCTGTTACAAAGTCTCAAAAAACCAAAGCTATTTTCAGAGAGAGCGAGCACAGGCAGTAATAGACGTGAGTAAATGGCCGTAAATATACCTTGTACATTAGTGACAGAGCCTTCACACTGCTATGCTCTCTTACAGTACACATCTTTTCTACACATCATTATAT
>JAOXYF010000014.1:6365160-6432353 GCA_028565775.1 Sternarchorhynchus goeldii | reverse complement strand
CACTCAATCAGCCAGCAATTTTCATGCAGGACAATACCCCCTGTCACACAGCAAAACAGGTAAAGCAGTTCCTTGAAACTGAAAACATTGAAACAATGAACTGTGGAAGACACTGGAAGAAGAGTGGACCAAAATCACACCAGAGCGGTGTGAGAGACTAGTGATCTCCTGTGGCCGCAGATGTGCTGAAGTCATACAAAACAAAGACCTGTACACTTCCTACTGATTACTTACTGTTGTAACATTCAGATTATTTTAGTTGTAATCTTTCTCTGTGCTACAGTCATTGCTGTTCTCTAATTATGATCATCACATTATTTGCACAATAAAGGTTTTATGTTGATATATGTTGGTTATTTTGTAAAACACTGTTCTAGTGGCATGGTGTACCCCTTACAAAAATCCTTCAAATTTTGATCATTGTAGATTACATAATTTCTGAAAAAATCAAGTGTTCATACATTGTTCTCTAAAAAAGTATCATGGATTTTTTTTAGAATAAAGAATAATTAAACACACCATATTAAGTGGTGGGTAAGTTCTACAATCAGTGTTACTGAAATATTTAAAAAGCTCTAAGATTTAAAATGTTAATGCTAATTAAATATATAAAGGTTCGATATATCGTTTGCAAAAGTTTCTGCAACAATAATTAAACGAGTTCAACTAAACTGAACTCAGGTTAACGAATAGTGAGCTGATGCCTACACATGAGAAGTCAACCTTGAGAAGCCATTTTCTTGATGAATATGTGCTAGACTGGATTGAATCCCAAGATTATACTGGGATTAGATGGAATATTACACATAAGCTTTTCACCTGGGATCAATTTCTAAGGTGTACTCTTTAGTGGTCAAGCACAGAAAAACAAGATGACATTATAAATCAAGTGTGGAACTGTACTTTTATTGTTTAATCAAGCAATTTTTGTTGTTTTTGTCACAGACAAAAGAAAGAGTAACGCAGAGAAAAGCACAGGACTCATGAAGGCAGATCTAATATACTGAGATACAGAAGAGCAGCGTTAAAGTTGAATTAATATAACACTCATTCTCAAGTTTTGCCTATATGGTTTTAATGATTAAAAATCTTGTCTTTGCTCAAACATTTTACATTTTAGTTTGAAAATGTTGTTTTATTCATTTTCATATTAATGTTTTTATTGAATTATACATTTGTGACCAAGTTCAGTAGGTGTTTATTCCCTTTTACAATGTTCTGTTAAAAATAATTATAAAACAGTGTACTGCCCAAGTTATTCCGAGAGCCCCTTGTCTCTGTGTTGCTCTCACTTTCCACTCTCCATCTCTTTCTCTCTCCGTTTGAGCAGGAAGTCATCTTGCTATGGCAACAGAGATGAATAAGTGTTAAAGTGACTTCTGTGGGAGCCCTGTTGCATTCAATGTTAACTAGCTGAGCTTTCTTAATGCTCTGCTAGGAAACCTTGAAAAGGAAGGGGTTCTACTTAATTATTTCTTACTCGACCATTATTCTTAACTACCACACTATCTAAGCTTATCAGCTCATCTTGAACTAGTGAATCCTAAGGATCATTTTAAGATGGTGGCTTTTGTAATCAGAATAGATGGTGTGATGTAGTTGGAGGTTCCCAGCTATTATATCCCAGTCATGGGGTTATTATGTATTGTTGTAATTAATATTATAGTCAACAGCAAGTAATATTATTTGTTCTATTTTAAATAATTCAGCATGTTTTAAAGTTGCTCGTCATGTGTTAGTCTTTTTATTATTTTTGTGTAAATAATAACAGCTGCCTTCATGTAGCTATCAAAGGTTATGAAATAAAGTTGTGAGTGTATAGATATTTATTTCAAAATCATAAATTCCTGACATAGTACGGGATTTAAATACAGTTATTTACATTTTTCTTAGAAACAGTAGCAGCATTTTCATCACTGCTGTTACAGTGTATGCACAAGTGTTGTAGGCCTCATTCCTGCAATTTGGTAACAGCCTGAGGACCAAAAGACCATCAAGTATGCCATTTTGGGTCTGGAGCACCAACACAAACAGTCTTCTTTCAATAAGATCATGTAGGCCCCCAAGGCACAGTCAACCAGAATAAATGTGGCCTCTACCGCACAATAATACACACACTTACTGCTTTTGTAACATTCTAATTTCTAATTCCACTGGGGTTTGAGATTACAGACTTTGACATATGAAGAATTAAGATATGAACAATTTGGCTGTTATATTGTTATTAAGAATAAAGAAAATTAGCAAGAATTAAGAAAATGGAACACTCACTAACAGTCCAAAAGATTAAAGCAGTCTTCAAAGTATGGATAGTATTGTATTAAAACTTAAAACGGTACAACACAAGATACTATCAAGGGTGAGCTAGAGAATAGCACAGCAGTTGCCTAAAGTGTGCTTAAAAGTCCCATTTTCCATCTGAATAAATCATGTAAATATTAACTTGTACCACAGAAACAGGGAAGAGAAAGAAATAAATTTCTTGCTACCTGAAAAATATCACTCTAATAAAAGTGTTGAGTGGCTGCCAGTGAAATGGAAATTGGTTCACAGATGAAACAGAACACTTCTGACTCTTCTTTGCAAGTCTTTTTGTCCTACTATGCGACAGACTGAAAAGGTCGTTAGTGACTCTGCAAGCTCGCCAACAAAGTCACCGAACCAATGGCAGTGCTTGACATTTGGAGCACGCAAGTTGTACCGTGTGACAAGAATTTTTGCCGCCTGTGCCGTCTGTGGCATACAATCATTCAGCTCAATATAATGTTCCATCAGCATGGTACCATGATTTCAACCATGCTACTATGACTTCATCCATGCTACTATGACTTCATCCATGCTACCATGGCTTCAATGATGCAATCATAACTTCACCCATGCTACTATGACTTCATCCATGCTACTATGACTTCATCCATGCTACCATGACTTCAATGAAGCTACCATGACTTCAACCATGCCTCTGTGGCTTCATCCTAATGACTGCACTGCAAAAGACTGCTTGTTAGAAGCTGAGATGCAGAAAAAAAATACAGCTGACCTATCAAATGACGCATCTCTCATTCCCAGTGTCCTCAAACGATTTGGCAAGATGACAGATTATGGACCTTTCAGACTTTGTAAAGTGCAAAGCATCAGAGTGTTTCAAGGCCATTCAATATTCACCTTTTATAATATAGTCAAGAATTACATTTGTAATGAGACCTATATGCACTGCGACCTGCAGTGGATGCAGGGCATCCTTCTGTGTTGTTGTCCATAGACTGTTCCTGTTGATAGTCTGATCACATCCTGTTTTGACCCTGTTTTCATTTTATTTTACACTGATTCAAAAGTCACAGAATGTTAATAAATGTGTATCCTACTGATGCTCCAGCCAACTGATCTAATAATTAACTGTACCTGTCTGGAAGCATATATATATATATATATATACATATATACATATACATATACATACTGGAATATATACAATTTATGAAATAAGCTTAAAGTACTGCTATTTCACTCCTGTTAAGGTAATTTCACATAGGACTTACACAATGACCTTGACATTTAGGAAATTGTGTGGTGTTCTCTAATTTTGATCTCCAGTGTATATACACACACACACACACGCACACACACACACACACACACACACCTCTCCTTGGATCACCACTTTATCATAGTGGAGGGGTTTGCATGCCTGCATGATCCTAGAATCGCACAAAAAAGGATGATCCATAAAAAGCCTTATGACAAAAGCCATCAGAACCCAGCTTCCCTTGCTCAGATAAGGTCTTCCCGGAGTTCCTCAAGGCTCTGGAAGTTGTAGGGCTGTCTTGACTGACACATCCCTGCAACATCGTGTGGACATCAGAGCAGTACCCCTGGAATGGCAGACGGGAATGGTGGTGCCTGTTTTAAGAAAGGGGACCAGAGAGTGTGTTTCAACTATCGGGGGCTCACTCCTCAGCCACTTTATTAAGTTCTCTGCAGGGGTACTGGAGAATTCAGCTGGTTGCTGACTTTTAGTTACAAGAGGATAAATGTGGATTCTGCGCTGGTTGTTGAACGCTGGATTGGCTTTTTACCCTCTCAAAGGTCCTAGATGGTGTATGGGAGTTTTCCCAACCAGTCCACATGTGTTTTGTACATTTGCAGAAGTCATTCAACCGTGTCCCACAGGGGATCCAGGAGTACAAACAGAGCTTGGTTCACATGGCCAGCAGAAAGTCAGATTGGTTTCCAGTTGGGGTTGGACTCTGCCAGGGCTGCCCTTTATCACGGGCAGAATTTCTTGGCACAACCAAGTGGCCTCAGGATTTCTGCTCTTTGTGGATGATGTTGTCCTGCTGGCATCATCGGGTGGAAGTGGAGGACTGAGAATCAGCCCCTCTAAGTCTCAGACCATGGTACTCAGTCAGAAAAGGGTGGAATACTCTCTCCAGGTTGTGAATTAATTGTGGCCCCAAGTGGAGGAGTTCAAATACACTATATTGCCAAAAGTATTCGCTTACCTTCCTTGACTCACATATGAGCTTAAGTGATATCCCATTCCTAATCCATAGGGTTCAATATGACGTTGGTCCACCCTTTGCAGCTAGAACAGCTTCAACTCTTCTGCGAAGGCTGTCCACAAGGTTTAGGAGTGTGTTTATGGGGATGACCACTCTATAGTGACCTCTATAGTGTACTTTATGATGACCTGTTTCTCACTTGTGTTTCTGTGGTACTGTATAAGGAACAATAATGGAAATAAGTCTTTGGACTTTTTTGCATTATCCCTGACTGTTTATGTTTTTATTATAGGCACCACATGCCATGCAATGTGGGATATTGTTTGTGTAAAATACGAAATGGTCTAATAAAATCAAATCTAATCTGTACTACATGTTTCCTCTGGAAAAAGAGAAGGGGGGAGGATTAAGAGGAAGATGTCATCGTTATGAAAGATGGTAGGAGAGGAGGGAGAGAGAGAGACACCGAGAGAGAGAGAGAGATGAAGGAACAAAGTAAGATAGAATAGCATGCTAGGGAGACCAATCCCAAATATGTTTTCATATGTGAATGTGTTTTTTCTGGGTTTTGTAACCCAGAGACAGGCAGTCTTACCACAAAGAGCAAGTGTGACAGCAGGTTTCCATTCCAACCAAGACTGAAGGCTGAGTCATGGTGACTAAACAAGGGCTTACAACAGCCACACCACACCTGGGCTACGGTTAGGGCTTCCTGAAGGTCCTAAACATGAGACTAGTGCGGAAGGTGTTGTGCTGTAGTTGGTTGAAGTAACACTAATTAATCATTTATGCTCTTCATGTTTAAATCAGAACTCCAGAGTAATGTGCATTATGGACGTTGGGATGTATTAGGAACTATGAATCCAGTAGTTGTAGAATCCAGCAGAACGTTTTCACGTAGCCATGCATTTTGAACTAAATTACTAATCAGATATTCTGCAATACAACATTTCCATATAGATAAATGTAGTTGATGCTATTCCTTAGTGTGTTTCTTCCAATGGTAGATTAAGCATTTAGTGGTGCTGTTTACCCTTGAAGAGGCCATGTCTGTCAAATGTAATGCAGCCTAATGTTCACAGACCATAAAACAAACAAACAAACAAACAAACAAATAAACACATCACAAAATATGCGGTCTGAAATTCTGATCCTCTGTGCTATCAGTAGTGCCACACAGTATATATAAACATATCAGTTATTACAGGCCTGAAAAGTCAGGACCACTGTATTATAGAATGACACACCTCGAGGATACAATTTCCGCCTTACATCAGTTATTCATGGTGTCAGCGTGTGGTAGTTATGGTGGGAGCACCCTTAGCCCCACCGAACTAACACACCACCATTACAACAGTCCTGTTTCTGGAATCCAGTGAGACATGATGTAGCAATGCAGACTTTTCTCACTCGGTAATAGAGGACGTTTTTCAGTGTACATTATTTACACCATGGAGGCTGACTCGCTGCCTCTGGCAGAACAGAGCAGCAACTGAGCTTTGCTTAGATGAAGAAAATGGAGGGCTAGTCGGCTATTACATCACCAATGCTCTCAATACGCTTTCACTCTCTGTCTCTCTGCCTCTCATTCTGTGTATGTTTATGTGTGTGTGGGTGCATGTAAGCGGGAGTACATGTGCACATGCTATAACATATCATTTAGATCTTGTTTACCTCAGAAATAATTGCAGTAAAATCTCACCACAGTAAAATTCTTACTCTTGATTTAATGTTTTTGCATTATAAACAAACTTTAAGTCTTGATGACTGCCAATTTTAGCTACCATGTTTGGTCTTCCACTAAGAAGGTTTTAATCATGTCCCATTGAAATATCGAGTCTGTTCAGGGTAAATGTGGTCTGGTAAGAGCTCCTCTGAGGCAGGTCTCTAATTACAATTCAATAACAAAGACATTTGCACCCACTAGCTTACGTCTCCAAGAGAATGATCACATTCATTATTACACCACATGCTTGCAAACCCCTCCGCCCCCCCCGCCCCCCGCCGTGAAACTCCTGTAGCAGGGGAGCATCAGTTCGGTTGCATCCATCTTGAATTTTTCACAGCAAAATACAGGCCTATTCCTGCAGTATTTAAATAGCAAGTTAATTAAAAAGCTGTTTTTATATTCACATGGTCAAGTGGTAGCAGCCCTCCTTCTGTGGTCCTTTAGAGATACATTCATAGAGAGCAACTAAGAGGCTTTAATTTTATTTGTGTTTATTTGTGGTTCAACTGTCACTGGAGGAAACACGTTTCACATCTCACTTCGCTCCATCACTGTGGGTTAAACAGGTGCTCACCCCCCCCCCCCCCTCCCAAGTGTCTGCATGTGAATCTGACTCAAAGTATCCTGCTCATTTTACACCAACCATCAGCATCTGGAGGTTTGCCAGAAACCCTCTCAGACATGTCAGGCAGGATTGGCTGTCTGACCTGCAGCGCTGCAGAGTGTGACGCGAACACTAAGTCTAAATCACCTTGTTCATGTGTGTGGCTCAATGTCTCCTCAACACACAAACACAGGGAAACACAATTTTGGTTTGCAGAATGGCAGATTTTGTACAAATCCCTTCCTTACAACCTGTACGTGTAAAGAGAGATAATGCACTTTACAAATGCGTTGTTTATTTGTAGCATTAGTTTCAAAGGTCCAGAAAGTAGAAACCTACTCCATGAAGCGCACCATAATCTTTTCTAACCTTAGATGATCTTACAAATGTACATTTGCGAGTCTGTAACAAGCCAATAACTTTATATATTTTACAGACATTCTACAAAGGAACATTTTCAAATATAATTCTCCTTAGGTTCCAGGCTATTTCAAAAATGGATCTTTATTAATGTTGAATATCATTTAATTAGCCAAGGCCCTTTTCTTCATTTATGTTTTTGGTGAAAAGAACCAACAAATTAATCACCTTTACTGCACCTGCACACTGGTTTATCATGTAAGCACATCATAACACACTGTGACATTTTCAGTAAAGTAAGTGGTTTATGATCTTACTGATGATGTTTATATAGTGGGGTCTGTGTACATAGTGACCATGTGATTTATGATCTTACTGATGACGTTTATATAGTGAGGTCTATGTACAGAGTGATCACGTGATTTATGATCTTACTGGTGACGTTTATATAGTGGGGTCTGTGTACAGAGTGATCATGACACTCACTCCATTAAAGGTGTCTTTGTTTGCTCTCTAGATCATTTGTTCTAGGGCTTGTCTGTTTTGACAGTTCTCTTTCTTCCTCAGCAGGCTCCTGTTTGCTTTTATCAAATGCCAACATACATATGGACATACATACAGTGTTATATATATACATCAGAAGGTACCAGAGTGACCTAAGTATGTGTGTTAATTTATTCAGAGAATCAGAGAATTCAAAAACCTTTCAGCACATGGTACATGCTGTACGAGCACTCAGATTTCACTCAGATTTCATTGCAGACTGCAGTCCTATGTCAGAACAAATAAAAATGGCTATTATCATTATTATAGGCCTATTTTTGGACAAATATCAGCTTCCGCCCTTGGTATTAACCATAATTTCTACTTTGGAATGTAATTTACCTTGTACACCCCTAATAGGGGTCACCAACCTTTAATAGCTTATCGCTGTAACTGGACAGTGCTCATATATGTACGATCCTTTGAAGGAAAATCACAAACACTTTTTTCACAGGAAACATACCAAACCCGAAGCTGTAAGGGACTCAAAGGGTTCTTTAGAGAGAAAGAGAGACAAGGAGGGATATATATATATATATATATATATAAAACGGAGCCACATTCCTTTGTTAAATTTGGATTAATTTAGATCACCCTGGCTTGGAGGCACTGGCTGCTGAGATGAGTGATCATTGCTTTCTATTGATTTTTCTATTTGAAATATTGATCTAACAGCTGTAATAATCACTTGATAAGGTGAATGTTCCCTTGGGTATCTTTATCAGTCTCCTGAATATACTGAGCTTGATCCATATAGGGGCATGCAGTGTCTACAGGCAGTGGTTTCCTAACATACACGTAGTCGTGATTTTATTAATTTATTTCAATAAGAAAATTAAAAACATAATGATAATAAATATTAATATATTCAGAGTTTTAACGTGACATCTGGCAGATACATTTTAACTTTGTCATTAAAAGCATTAATCTTTTACTGCAATTCAACAGCTTGAACTAATATCATTAACCTCCTCAAAATCTTTCACTTGCTTACTAGATTAATTGCCCAAATATATTCTTAAAGAAAATGAATCTGAAATAATTAAATCATTGCTAAATATAATAATTCGCTTCCTGAACGTTGACTGTGTAACTGCATCATTCAAAACAGTTATCAAGAAAGTAACCTTGACCCGTATCAGTTGGTCGACTGATTTCTTCTTTAATGGAAACCTGGATGTTTAAATTAATATCAATATATTCTATAAGATTTCAGAAACATGATTAAAGGTTTCCACCTGTATAGTCACAGGAGGACAGCTCAAATACACTGGGTATTCTGTGTTCTCTCACTGCATGTTAAGTCAGAATGAAAATACCCAAATCACTTGACTCCCCTTATTCCCTGTAAATCAGAGACAGGGAGCAGATGGAAGGGGAGGGATGTTAGCAGTCAGAATGTTATTGTTGACATGGCTGATCCATATGAGGACAGGTAACAGAAAATGTGTGTGTGTGTGTGTGTGTGTGTGTGTGTGTGTGTGTGTGTGTGTGTGTGTGCGTGTCTGTGTGTGGCTGGTGCTTCCTGTACCCACACAGATGCCATCTGCCTTGATGTGGAGCAGAGGGATTCCAGATGATAGTAATACCTTCAATAATTAAAGCCTAATGATAGCATTTTATTAAAGTTTTAATAGTAACAGACAGAGCTTTGTCTGCTAAAAAAATGTTTAACATAAAAACATTAGAAACATAGAAACACAAAAGATACATATATACAGTCAACAGATTAGGCTACACAATGAACACAAGACGCATGGAGAAAATGCAGAACATTTCCACATTTAAGAGCTTGAGATTTTGTCCAGGACAAAAAGACCCAAAACAAAACAAACATCTTCACGAGGCTGCCACCATCGGAAGAAATTCACACATATGCTGAGCACATGTAGGCTGAGGGAATAAAGATCTGAATGAAAACCATTTCCATTGATAATTAATCTTTTTATTTTATTGTTGTTTTTAAAAGTCTAGTAACTATTTAGAATGGTCCTTTATTGATAATGACTAAACACCTGAGAGTATTCAGCATTGTCATGAATAAATCAAGGGGCAGTTTGGATACAACCATACTCAAGTTTACTCACAAGAAGAACAGTTCAAGGGTCAGACACCACTGATTAGACTTCAAACCAACCTAACTAACCTTAATCTCAACTCCTAATCCTAACTGTCACCTCAGCCTTTGTCCTGGCCATAACTCAAACCAAAATCTAGTTAAATTCAGTTACATTATTTTGTCAGCATGTCTAACAGCTTGTTGAGTATTCTAAGATAGTATGTATTATATCTATTACATGTTCAGTGACTTCTGGGACACTCAAAATAAAGTAAAAAAACAAAATGAATCAGATTATAAACAAATCTTACAGTTTATTAAGTGTCTTGATTAATCTACTGCATGTATTCAGATACTTCAGTACTGGTATATATCACTTATACATGGTAGACTTAGTCATTCAATTCAGGTGTTGTATTCAATTCTGTTGACAGAGCTACACAAACTCCAGCAGGCCATGTGAAAGAACCAGGTACTTATTGTAACCAAGGGCCATGCTGAGATCAGTCTCACATTGACCCCCCTCCCTGATATGCATCAGGTTATAGATGCTGTCTAGATCAAGTTTGGTGAAGTACTGGATGTCTCACAAGTGCTCTAGAGCTTCTGGGACCAGAGGCAGGGTTTGGGATACTTTATCAAGAGGGCATTTAAGGTCCTATAATTTAAGCAGAAACAGTGGTCACCATCCATTTTAAGAAAGGAGACACTGGACAAGGCAGGAGAGGTATATGAAGCCCTGAGATATTTTTCCATGACTTATTCATGGCAAGTTAGTCATAGCCATGGCTGCTCTAGTATGTTCTGGGATAACCAGCTTATACCGAAATATATTTCACATTGAACTCAGCAGAAAGCATTAGAAATGTTTTTAAGACTATGAAAAACATTTTTTCAGTTAGGTGTGTCCTTTTACTGGTACTGTAGTTCTAGATTTGAGTTCAACTGCTGCAGGAGATCTGAAACGTTATCATTTGCAGAACATTTGCACACACAAATGAGCGAAAGTTTCATTGGGAGGAAAAGATGGGCAGATCGCCTCTGTTGTGTGAGGCGTACCTCCTACATTTTCTAATTTATGTTAAAAAAGAAACAGAAATTAAGAAGAAAATAAGATAAACAGCAAAATACTCCAACAAATACATATTGCACGTATAACTTCTGAGAACTACACATATTTAAAGTAAAAAAGGAACTTATAATTCCTAACCCTTTTGCAAGCCTGCCTCACCCCCATTTGTTACCTGAGACATTTTTACAAAATAATGTTTTCCAAAAACAATGTATTATATATGAAGCAGGCAATTAAATGTTAATCCAGTTTTTTTTATCATGAACAATAAAAAAGAGTGTCTGATAGTCAGTGGAGAGCCATGGAGAAAGAACTGGTCTTTTGTTAAATGAGACAAGAAACTGTACCATAAATCATTAATTAGCTGGAACAATTTTAATGGTGCATCTTCAAAAAGTGTCCTGTTTATGGGATGCTGTGCAGAGGATATATATAATTCTTTTCATCTTTTCATCACTGTTTCAAGAATGACTACAAAGTCCTGATTCTTTCAAAAATAGCGTTTGCTATGTGTGGCCTAACTGTAATAGGTAATGAAGAGCTACTTTTTAATATGTTAACTATGGAACCATCATCCAGCAAAAAGTGCAGTGTAATCAAAAAAAAAAAAAGATTAAAGCAGATGGTACATGGAATACATAATGAGAAGCAAAGCAAACATTTCAAAGAACTAGGGCCTTTCATGCTATCAGTTCAATAAAAGCACTTTAAACAGCAAATTTTATTTCAAAGGCTGAAAAAGACAAATTAATGTAACACTGAAATGAGAAGTGAGACAGAGAGAAGGGAAATATTATCTCATTTAGAGCTCCCTGCTGCTTTTTCCTATGTGATGTCACAAAGACACTGTTCATGCTGAAGCAAACTATACTTCCTGTCACAATGACCAGTAAATTGAAATTATGGCATTGGTAATGTAAGAGCGTGTTACTAGCTGTTAGCACTGCTAGGTAGATGTTTGCACCAAATCCAAGGTCATGCTGAGCGAGTTATGAGAGCAGGGGCTTTTATCCCAGTCAAAACAAACCCCGCACACAGATTAGTTCATGTCGCTGAAGTGGGCAGGTCACCGATACATTTTGTGATAATTTCTATGGTAATAGGTTTACAGTACTGGCAGACTGCTAAGCTTGTTGTGAGTGGTTAGCATGTCCCAGCTTGCCTTGTTTAATTTTGATATTCACTTCCAATGCAGACACATTGTCAAGGCTGGTCACATGGTTAGGTGCAAACAGTGTTGAGCATGTGTTCACAACATGTACTGACCCTACAGGACACAGCAGCGGGAGGTGAAAGGGTAAAGGGTATGACGACACTTGAAATGGAAAGCACTGGACGTCCTGAGGAACCCAACCGGGCCTGATGTTGGTGGTGAAGTTTTTGATGGGAAGGGCACAGATGTTTCGCCAGCAATGACTAAACAGGATGTCAGGGAGAGCCAAAAAGCTGATCCTGTGATTGGTTCGGTCTCAAACTGTAAGGAGCATGGTACCAGGATTGTGCGCGGTGAGCGGATGGAGAGAGGACTGCTCAAGCACATCCTCTTAAAGGAGTGGAAGAGGTTGCCGGGGTCTTAGACTAGCTGGTCTTACCGGAAAAGCAGAGGGTGCAGGCAAAGACATAATGACTACAAAATTACTCTGGCCAGAGTATGACACTTTGAGCCTGGGGACAGGGTTCTGGTTAAAGTGTGTCATAATGAGAATAGTGTTCTGGTTAAAGTGTGTCGTAATGAGAATAGTGTTCTGGTTAAAGTGTGTCATAATGAGAATAGTGTTCTGGTTAAAGTGTGTCATAATGAGAGTAGTGTTCTGGTTAAAGTGTGTCGTAATGAGAATAGTGTTCTGGTTAAAGTGTGTCGTAATGAGAATAGTGTTCTGGTTAAAGTGTGTTGTAATGAGAATAGTGTTCTGGCTAAAGTGTGTCACAATGAGGATAGTGTTCTGGTTAAAGTGTGTCATAATGAGAATAGTGTTCTGGTTAAAGTGTGTCACAATGAAAACAGACAAAAGCTTGGGGATTGCTGGGAACCTCATCTGTATCCGGTAGTAAAGAAACAAGTTGGGATGCCAGTGTCCATAATCTGTTGTGAGAAGGACAGCAGGGACAGTGTGCTCCGTGAGGCGCCTGCTAGGAAGCGATAGGTGCATTTGTTGCTTCTTGCGTTGTTTTCTGTGACGTTGCTCCCACAAAGCCACAGTCTGTTTTGTTTACGGAGGTGAGCCATGTTGATCTTTTGTCTGTGCATAAAATTTATGTAAATCCATTGGAAATCTTAGACATCCAGCCATGGTTAAGACTAGAGTTATAGTAAGGCCTGTGCCAGTTGTGTGGTGGAAATTCATAATCATTGTTATGTTATTTTCTTGAGTTTGTAGTGTGAAGGTTGTGGACTGATCCAAATGTAGCTTTAAGGCGTTAGCCGCCTTTGTGTACCTTAAAAGTAGCAGGCTGTAAAATGAATAGAGCAATAATATTAGCTATGCAACTGGTTTTTGTTTGAACCAGTTTTTTAAACAGCTGAGCTTGTTTTAATACACAGCACTGTTTTGTTGATGAAGAGAGAGAGAGTCGAGAGCCGCTGGCTGAAGCACCACACTCCTGCACTCCCTGTTCTCCTCGTTACACCAAAACACAATGCGGAGCTTCGCTAGGGAATTGTTTCAGAGAGAAAAGGTTACAGTTGTATTTGCTGTCTATAGAGATGAAACAAACAAACCATTTTGTATTATAAGATTAGTTCTTCCAGGCCGATACAGCATCATTTTCTAGGTAAAAACAGGATCTGAAAAAATAGTGACTATTCAACCAGGGATCCCATTTTAGAAGAGGGAATATATTTCTAACATAAGGCAGTTATTTTATTCTATCAATAGGGTAGTAAACAGATTACTGTTATTAACTCAGAAAACTATTTCCACAACATCTGAGAAAAACCACTAGTTGTTATCCTCTGACATCCTCTGCTTATTAGTAGTACCATTAATAATTAAATAATTTAATGCAGAGGCAAAATATTCTTTCTACAGGCCCTTCAGCAGTGAACATAACTCAGATGAGGACACACATCAGGCAGTTTTTGGACATGGAGAGTTATGTTAAATACTCTCTGGTACCATTGTCCTGTCCCTATCTCAATGTCCCTCAGGTCTGGGGATGGTGGGATAGAGGGACACCGACGGCTCAGGATGTCCTTGTGCCTGTGCCTCAGCTTCCCTTTCAGTTGTCATAGTTACATCTGTGGGAGTCGTCATTGGCACAAGAGTCATTGTATTACCCCCCCCCCCACCCCCTCACCCCCCATGTTGGATAATATACTCTCCAAACATGCATCAAAAACTGATAGGTCTTTTTGTCGAGGTGTGTGAACACCACTGCACTCATTCCTCTTGCCCTCTGCTCCTGGCTGACACGATATTGGTGCGTTGTCCTGACATGCTGACTTGCTGTGGTTCCTGACCTTTGACCTACTTCGTCCCTCAGAGCCCTCTGCACACACCACTCACTTTCTTGCTGCAGACAATTTATATCTCTCTCCAACTTCTATGAAAATATATAATTCATGCAGGAGTTCTTACGTTGTTTTCCTTGCCTTTTGCACACACTGAGCATCTTACTTCATGTCTTCATATCCAACATCCTGTATATTAACAACACAGTCACTTCACTGTAGTTTTTCGTCATTTTCATATCAAAGTCCCACTATCCAGTGTTGCCCAGAGGAGGATGGCTTCCCCTATTGAGTCTGCCTCCTCTGAATGCTTCTTCTCTTATCATCTCAGGGAGGTTTTTTTTCCTAGTCACTGTCACTCTCGCCTTGCTAATTACTGGTCTTGGTGCAGATTTCTGTAAAGCTGCTTTCTGACAATGTTGTAAACAAAAATGCATATGTTAAATTACATATAAATAAAACTGAAATGAATTAAAATGTAAAATAATGTTACAAAATATTCTAGAAAAGAAACAAGCAGATGCTATTGTCATTCTACTGTTTACTGATTGACCTTTGTTTTTATTAACTTTGAGATTTGCTCCATTCTGTGGCTGAGCTCAGGAGTTGGATGAACACCTGAACACCTGCTTCTTTAAAGAGTTCTTTTCATTCAATGTTAATTTTTTTCATTAAATATTATGCACAGGCAAAAATGTGAATGCATATGGAAATTCCATCCATTTTCAGGATCTCATAGATGTATGTCGGCCATATTTAACTGTACAACAGAATTGACTGGAATGGATTTGGGTCCAGAACACTCTTGTACTCAGCAATGGTTCCCTAACAACGATTCTGTATCCTGTTCATCACTGCCTGATATTTTTTCCTCTTCTTTTTTTATCCAGCAGAACCATTAACAGAAATAATTTAGGAAGGCAAACCTGATTATGTTGCTGTACTGGATGCGGGAGATGTGTTTTCTCATTTCTGTAGTGTGCCATTGGTGCTTCTCTTCCTAAAGAGGGCTCCAGCTTCTATTTCAGCTATTTTCCCACACTAAAATGGGAGGACTAATGCCAGCTTTTTTGATGCTACAGATCCACACACTTGATGATTAAGGATAGGCTACCAGTGACTGGATGACTGAATATGGTAATTGTTGTGCATTATGTTGCTGGCTAGGTAGGGTGTGTGACAGAAGGAAGCAATTGATGAAGCAGGGTGAAATACAAACTGTAACTGTGGGGGTAAAGTGATAGATATGTGAAAAACAAACCAGAATAGACTCAGAAATGATACAGTGAAATGTTGTAATGAATATAGTATTTTATATATTATAATGAAATACAGTAGTTACAAATACCAACACACCAGACAGACTTCAGGTGGGCCAATGCTGAAAAAGAAACCCGTCAAACAAACAAACAAAAAAACCCTGACTCACCAAGAAGAGAATAAATAATATGGTAAAAAAAAAGGAGAAACCAAAACACATACACACTTCCCTAACTGACAAACCTCCTGGAGAAACCTCAAAACAACGGCAAATGCAAACAGCAACTTACCCTACACCTGACATGACGTAATAAAAGTGAAACACAGACTACATACACTAGATACAAGCTACAGTACAATACGAGGCAATCCTATCTCAGAGTCAAGGCAGACTCTGAGATACAGAGCACAGGACAGAGATAGTCCAAGCAAATCAGAGACATAAAAAAGGCGCAGCACCAAGCTGGTGAAACAGCATCTTCAGGATCCTTTTATAATCGTCAAAAGATGTGGCATGTGAATGGCGTCATCACCCGGAATGACGTCATCACACAGAACGACGTTGTCACATGGAATGACGTCATCACCCGGAATGACATCATCACATGGAATGTGGAAGCCAGGGGCTGGAACAGAGGACAGAGAGGAGAGACACTGCACCCCTCCAGAGCTACAAATAACACAGCGAGGAATAACACACACGTGAACCGCTGAGTGAATTAACACAGAGAGCATCTGCAACATTCTCAGCACCCTTTTTATTGCAAATGGAAAGTTAAAGCTGCAAAATCGAAGACTCATGCATGAGATGTTGGTTACACCTCTCAATGTCCAAAACCAAACGTTTGTGGCCACTGTACATTGTAACAGTAGAAAGACCTTCTCCAAAGTATACTTCAAAATTCTGTAATGCCAATAAGCACCAACACCAATAACACTGGCCTCCACCTCTAACTTAAACAGCTTGCTGACATCTAGAAGAGGGAAACAGCAATTTCACTACTTCAAAAGAAGGTGCAATCTTGTGAATGGGGTTGATATGGGTCAACAAGCATGGAGAAATTTTTGCAAAAACACCAGTAAATTCCTTCTGGGATTAATAAAGTGATTTTGATTCTGATAATATCTAGGCATCCCTAAAAAGCATCTCAAGGAAGGTGCAAGAATATCAATAATGGCCTGCCCCGTGGTATCAAGGGGTTTCAGTTGAGGTTTTAACTAGAGAAGCACATTGCAGGTGACTAAAAACAGCTTCTAAAACCTCTAGATGATGCTCTCATGTCTCAGTGGAGATCAGTACATCATTCTAATAAGCCACACAACTTTGTACGTCACCCAACACACAGTTCATTAGCCACTGAAATGAGGCAGGTGCAATCAGAGACCAACATAAGCACAGGAAAATCTGCCTAGAATCCAGATCCCACTGTAGGTAACAGAGCTAAAATCCAGATCACACTATAGGTAACAGAGCTAAAATCTGATTTCCTGCTTGCAATGAGTCACGGAATGTTTGTCAAACTCATTTCCTTTGATGAGAATTTCAAAGTGCATTTGGTTACATCATGAGCTAGTCACATGTGCTGCCTCAGCAAAGGTGTATATTCTAACTTGAGCTTCATTTCATCATGCAATATGGGAGACATCCACTGCTTGTACAACTCAAGAGCTCCCTCTGCGTGATATGTACTTGACATCTGGCATTTTATCTTTGCACATTACCTGAGCAGAGAGTTTGGAAGTTTGAATCTTGGTCCATCTGTTTTACCTTAGCCAGATAAAACGTAGTAAAACGCAGCAAAAGGTTCACCAGTTATGGTGATGGGGTGAAGTGGAGCAGGATGAATTGTCTGGTTAGATTTTCCAACCATCTGCCATTTGTCACATGTGACATAGTACTCTATCATGTTAGATTTAAGGTGAGTCATGCAGGCATCTAAGAGTTTTTCAAACACAGAAACTGCCTGAATCCAGGTGATCATAGGCTAAAGATAAAACCTGAATCCTGAGACACACTGGGACAAACTGACAGACTTCATGCTGGTCATCTGATACGTTAGGAGGAGACTACTTCCTCATTAACAGTCCATCTAGCACAACACAGCGAGTACCGGAGTCAGGAGTACTAGCAGCAACAAAACACTGGTTGGGAGAACATCTGCCTTCTGCTAACAGCAGTTTCTGTTAAAGAGGCGGAGGGCAGACACTGTGCATTTCTCCCCAACTGCATTCCTCTTATTTGGTCCTCACTTGTCGGTACAGAATCATTGCTGGACATGAATATGAGTCTGATAAATCCAACACATCAGAATTGATGCGCTTAACTCTGAGCACAAGTTAAAACCCAAGCAGGAAATAATGGATTGGTGAAGTACTTGGGGGTTCGGAAACTACTTCAGGTAGGGTGAACAACTGATGCCTCGTTTAATCAAAAATCACGGCCACACCACAACTGGTAACCATGGAAGTACTGCCACTTCAATATCTGTCGTCTCTAACGGCAACGTCTTCAACGCCAACCAACTAACCCGCAACTCTGTCCCTTGAATTAACATGTCATTACCATGACACTTTTTCTCGGTGAAAGGTTAAACTAAATCGAGAACAAGGCGCCAGTGTGTTTTAAAATCCAGACTGGACAATGCTCCTGCCTATTCAAGTTGTTAAAAGAGGCAAACAGAGGAAACAAAAGGTTCAAATAGGGCTTCCTCTTCCGATCGTGTTGGGTCAGAAGGAATGACCACGCTAACTTTTCATACGTTCATTCGCATCGAAGTCATACACACAGCTATTAAGTGCCTTTGTTCTTGACAGTAAAAACATTCCCATTTCTCAAAGTCTTCACTCATTTTCTAACATAAAGGTCTTTACGAGTGTGAGAATTTTCTTTTAGGCACAGGCAAAGAAACGAAGACAGTTTTATGTGTTACTACAAAATCACACGCTATAGCTGCTTGAGATAAAGTTAACACTTTCTGTTTGTTCAAGTTGTTGAGGAGGAGATCAGTTTTTGAACTCTTCCAACAGAAAAAGCTCTTTGAGCTCATCAAATCTCTGACTGGCTGCACGCTTTGTTGAATAACACTGCTCTCAAGCAAAATGCACATATGTTTAGCAGGCATGTTTTTGTAATTGTTCTAAAAGCTTTGTCTGCAGGCCTCTGGGATCAAGTTATAAGCTCCAAATACTGTGGCTGTTACAACAAATCCATACCTTCTGCTGCTGAGAGAGACCAACACACTTTTTGAGCTTTCTCACATAGCTTACTCTGAAGCAACAGGGACGATATGCTTTTAGGCATGTTTATATTACAATATAATTGATTATATTGCTAAACTAGTAGCAATATAATCAAACACAGGCGAATATACATCATAGAGTCACTACAAGTAGCAAAGCTAGTATTTTAACTACACTTCTCAGTAGTTTGGCTGTAATAACACTGTTTTCTGAACCAAATAAGTTTTCAGTAGTTTAACTGTTTTGTTAATCAAGTAGAGCCCTGGCATCCACAAAAGCTACATTTTACATGACATTTATGATGCTCAAATACAACTATGTATGTGTAACTTAGCTTGCTGCATTTTCAGGGGGGTGCTAGCTTTTGTGTATTTGGAACAAGCTTCCTGCCTTCACATTCTATCCTCTTGAGACCAATCTCTTTATGACCATCCACCTGCCCAAAACGTAGTTAGAATAATTCTGTATTACTTCTGCATGTTAATCTTCAGCTCTACCTCTTGCAGCCATATCAGTAGGGGAAGACCCTCCAAGTGAGACTGAGAGCTCACTGGCTCTGTGCCCAGTTGCAACCATTGTTCAAACTCCCCACAACTTCCTCTAACAGTGGAGTTCAAACTGTTTGAGGCACAATACAAGGCCTCTTCTTTTTCCGGAAGAATACCTTCCACTACAAAGGCATCATAAAACATGGCCTACCTTAGAAGCAGGCTAAGGTATCGCCACACCAAAGACATCTGCTGATCACACAAAGGTAATCTTTATGACACCTATCAAGCACTGCCAATGTAGGGAAGAGCAAGAAGTCCACAATACTGATCCACAATGTAGCCATTTCATAACAGTTGCAATGTACCACAGTCACACAGATCTCACAACAGCTGCAATGTACCACAACCACAAAGATCACAACACACATAACCACATACAACAAAGCATAACAAACAAACCTCTCCCCCACCAATAGATAAATAAGAAACAAATAAATAAAAATCCCAAACAAACACCAAAAAAGTAGAAATGTAGAAAAAGTTAATAAATGAGAATGAAATGTAAACTGGAACTTTGAGGAAATTGCAGATGTAAGAGTCAGTAAGACTCTCTATATATATATATATAGAGAGAGAGAGAGAGAGAGAGAGAGAGACTCTCTCTATATATGTATATATATATATATATATATATATAGAGAGAGAGAGAGAGAGAGAGAGCAGTGGGAATATGTGCTGTGCTGTGCTGCAGACGCATCAACCAATGTTAACCAAGGTTCATCGTAAACATTGAATCCAGATGGAAGTAACGTAAATGGACACTGGATGATTGGAAAAATTGTTGCCTACTCAGACAAATACAGGTACATGCTGCATATAGTGAAGAGATGTTGGTGTTTACACTGCCAAACGGATGAGAACTGCCACCAAGAGACAGCTGTTGTCCAATCAGGGTGGTGATGGCAGTGAACATGTTTGAGGAATATTTTCTTAGCATGATCTTGGACCACTAACACCAGTGTATAAATCTGTGAACACTGTGTTACTTGGCAAATCCTAGCAGATCACATGCACCTGTACATGTTGATGTTCCCCTCGAGTTAGTAATGGTACCTATCAACAGGATAATGTCCCATATGGGTGGTTTCAAGATCACGACAGTGACTTTAATATTCATGGCTCGATCTCAATCTAGCGGAGCACACTGGGAACATTTGGATCACCAGGTTCACTGTGCTGACCCCAGACCACACAATCAGAGGGACATCAGTCCTCTGCTGCAGTTGAAGTGAGCACAACTGCCTCAGGATACCTTCTGTCACCTAATACAGTCCACTCCAGTGTCATCCGATCAAAGATTGGTTATTCCCACTATTAGGTAGTGCATATACCAATATACAGATATTTAAAATTATATATAAATAATTGTTCTATACAATATTTTGCATGGCCAATAAGTATCTATTGTAGAGAGAGCAACAATGACTTGCCCAACAGTCTTCTAAGACCTTTGATAAGAGTGGCCATTTTGTAATGTGTTTAATTTCCTTCCAAGTTTCGTTTTCCCACCGCTGTAAATAAGACTAGAGTTGTTTAGTGCCCTCAAGAAATGTAACAGAAAGGTCAGTATCTCACCAGGTAGTTGAGAGAGGAAAAGCCTGCAAACAAATATTTTTTATAACAAGGCACTGGGGTACTGTGGAGCCAGTTTATTATGGTCTGAACAAAGCAGACATGGCATTTTGTATTCTAACGATTCTATTCATTCACTAATGGCAAATAAACTGATATACACAAAGGAGCCACAGCAGGTGGGCAGGAAGACATCTGTACCTTCAAAAATAGATACAAACACACATGAAAACATACATGTAGCCAAGGATCTCATGTCAGTCTCTGCTCTCAACGCCTCCCTTTCTCACAGTTGCCGTTGGACTAGTTAATTACATAAACCTGTTTCTTTTTTTTTTTCACCTATTTAAACCCCACAGGTGCCTTTACACAGATACAGACTTTAAGCAAAGCCTCTTCATGAGCTCCACGGCGTTTACTTTCGCTGCGTGTTTTTCTACGCTTAAAAAAAAATTGCTTTACTTTCACAAGCGTCTGCATTTCACTCTTGCTTTTCTCAGGATGTCGCATCTGAAAAATATAACTAAACATTATATTGTCTATATATTGTATAATATTGTATAACTATAAAGGAAGTATATAAGTGACTATAGGAAGCAATTACACAATTACATTAAAATTTGCATTATATGAAATATGCAAAGTATATATTATAATCTACACAAAAAGGAAAAAAACATTGGGTTTTGATATTAAAAGAAACCAAGTATGCAGGCAATAAGCAGTAATGCACTGTGCTGAGATTCTGTGTCATTAAGTCCAATTATGATCACATAGGAGGGCATTTCAGCAATTCTACTTCCACCCCTGCTCAAAGGCATGTCCATTTGCTCATTTACATATTGCAGCAGTGGACCTAAACTACCCCCAGTTTAACTCCATCTGCCTTATTTAGTAATAAAAAAGCTATTTGCGGCAGCAGCAGCAGCAGCACTCCATGAACTCAGCCAGCTGTTTGTTCTGCAGAAACTTCTGGATGTCTTTGATCCAAACCCTTGAACAAGGCAGTCAGTGACATTTAGTGAACAGCATGAGTGACACTCATTAAACTCACTAAATGGTTTAAATATTCAAATAGGGTTTTATTCTTAGTGTCCATGGAAGTGCTCCTCTCCCAAATGCTGCAGAGCCTAGCTAAACTAAGTAGCTCAGAAGTATTTGGCCAGATTAGAGATCAAACAGTGGGAGATGGGGGGGCAGGGGGGCGACGGTGCTTTGATAAGGGCTGTTGCAGTCAGCTGGAGCGTTCTGTAAGCCCATCGCTGTGGTAATGCCTGGAGATTTGTCACGCACATTGTGGCTCTCGCCATGATATTTGTTCTCCTTAAATAGCAGTTATGCGAATGTAGCCAAAAGGCCTGTTGGCATATTTCTGAAGTCAGAAATAGTTCCCCATTCTAGTTATTTTTGCTCTGACCTTCACACTTTTCAAAGGCCACTTGGCTTTTTGATGTGCTCTGGCTACATAGTTGTCGAGGCTGAAATGGTGCCGTGACCCAAGGCCTTTTTACGATGGACAGAATATTGTTACATACACATATTTCTAACCATCAGATATGTTTTCCATATTTCAGTATCCTCAAGGCAGGTAAAGATCAATCTTTGTCTTGCCTTAATGTCTAAGTCCTGTTTATATCATTAGCATCTGACTGATCAGAGTATGTTCACTGTGTTGCTTATTGATTAGCATTACAAGTACAGTGCCAACTGTTCAATAAATCATGGCCACAAATGGAATCGAAGAAGAATAATTTGCATGCATTACATGAACTAAATTTTCAGTCTTTTTTCCCTCCCTTATGGCCTCCCTCTCACTCTCTCTCTCTCTCCCTCTGCCACTTAACAAGATCTCCAATTCCTTCCACCATATTAGGTAATTTTTTAAAGGCTGGAAGTAACTCAACGGCCCTGTGCACTCTGCTCTGCTGGATCTGCTGTTTAATTCTGGTTGAGGGAGCACACTCAAGTGGAATCAATTGTTTCCTCCTTTCAGTGTTACAGTGCTTCTTCTTAACAATGCTCTCTTGGGCTTGCTGGGATTCTGTCACTCAGAGATGAGTAGAAGGCGGCTGTATTTTGAGCGTTGTGTTCCAGCCTGTTGTTGGATCATCTGCCTTATAATGAAGCTGCTTGGAGCTTCAGGGGATTTTACAGGTTGTATGACAAAGTTATCAGAACCTTTCATTCTTCCACTGGTGCAAAAATGGCACCATTATAGTTTTCATTTACAAACAATGAATCACTGCTGACTTTAAGCACCATTCTTGACTTCAGTCTATTATTTTAGCCTCATATAAATTTTCATCACCTGCGCCTGTTAATAATGTTTTTTTTAATTATTATTATTAAACATGCTCTGTACTTACAGGCTGACACAGTACACATATAGAAATACATACATGTCTGATGTGACGGGTACTAAGTTGTCCTAGGAAATGGAAAGTGAGCAAGAGAAGGAGAGAAGCGACAAAGAGGGGTAATAAAAATTGCAGTGTAGTACACAAGGTTTCCCGAGAAACAGGAAGTTTTGGATGGACCTCCGTCAGAAGCATGCTGTATCAGGAATTCCTTTTCATTAAATAATCTATTAGTCTGCCAATTACATTTACAAAAATGCCTAGGACTTTGGACTGACATTACAGGTGTGATGCCCTATTATTAATACTGTCCATACAAGCCATCGGCAGTTGCCAGGACAACCTAATGTTGTGATTACTATGGCAACACTTTATCTTGTGAATCTTTCTGAAAGAGTTTTGATTTGACCACCACACTGCTGCTTTGTTTTCTAACTACAATAATAATTTACGCCTGTTAACCAAAAGACTAAGGAAGTATTATCGTTCTTTATGCATTTTTTTCCCCGTAGAGACTCTGATGACAAAGGAGAGACTTATAAAACTATTAGGGAGGCAGCTACTTTATTCCTGGATGTCATAGCAACTGTCATTCATGAATGACAATTCAGAATCTGTTTCACCTCAGAAAAGCTGCTTTTCAGCAAATATTCCTAACCTTCCAGTCCGGGAGACGAAACAGCAAATTGCAAACAATTCCACATGACACACAAATGCTTAACTAAGGAGCCACTTATACATTTTTATGCTCTTAACTTCCCATTTGTCTTTGTCGTAGTTAAATATGATTATCTTGCCTCAGTGCCAAACACATCCTACCACTCCATCAATGCCATAGACCACATGTGAAATACAGCCAAAATCTACTTTCTCAAAATTTAATTTTCGGGGTCCTCAGTTTTCAGTTGTACTGCATAAATGCTAAACACCACCTCACCATGTCTGATTTGAATTCTGAGCTCTACAATATAACAGATCTGTTGGATTTATACTCTTTAAGCATATCTGAAAACTTCTGTGCCTAATTAAATGAGTTTTATACTACTAGTGTTTTAAATTCCATTGTGTAACGCTAACTGGAAGCCAGTGTAGTGTTTTAGAACTTTCTCTCTGCCCTGGTTAAAACTCTCTCAGCAGCATTCTGAATAAGTTGTAAGCTGTTGAATGATCATCTTGGAAAATTTACTAAATCTTGCTTGATTTCCACTGCTCTTCTTGAAGCTTGTGTACCTTCTCTTTGACCACTGATCACTGTACTGTCAACTCATCTTTCGCTACCATAAAAGTTACAGTCTGTCTTAATGGAGCCAGTCGTTACCTAGTTTTTAAATCAGGTTTAGATCTCCAAACTGTGTTGTCAAGGCTCAATTCCAGTCTTATTCTGACACTAAAAATCTCCTTGTTTCTTTTCAGTTTGGCATCCACCCTGCTACACTGAAATGGCACTGGATGAAAGTGTGAATGATCTGCCCTCTGCCTCTAGACTCCTTTTCCTCTACCCCTAATATTACCATAATCAAACAGCTCGGTCTTTGCCTCATTACTGATCACACCCTCTTATTTTAGTCTCATATACACTTCGACACTTCTTCTCCGGTCTGGACATGCCTCAATCCCTGAGCCCAATACAGAAACACCTGGTCATTCTCCACCTTCACTGCTGTAGATCCATCTTCTCTGGTAACCCCTTTAAGGTTTTCTAAAAACCTCAAAGATCTTTGCATCATTGCTCACCCCACCATATTAACCCTGTCATCCTCCTCTCATATAAACCCTGTCATCCTCCTTTCATCCACTGAACTCATTAGACCAGTTTTAACAGAACCACAGAACTCATCTCATTGCTTTGGTCTTCTCATGTCCAGGGTTTCAAAGGTACTGAGGAGGGTGGCTAAGATTGAGGGGTGGGGATTTTTTGACAAAATTATATAATCATATAAACATTGCACACACACAAATAAATCTGTCTGTTGCCATTTACTAGAAACACATTTTATTTGCATTTTAAAAAATATGACTGGATTGTTTTGGCCACCACACAAAAACATGAACATATTAACGCATTTCATGTAGTTGCTCCAGACGCTATTGCTGGTTACTGTTTTGAACGTTTCTTACAGATAATAGCATAACGACGGTCGCTGCGTTTCACTGAATCGCCTGCCGGTTTACACACAAGCAACCTGTTGACGTGCTGCTGCCCACGTGAGTAAATTACAACCGCTGTCAGAGGATATGCTGCAGAGGAAGTGCTGTCGTGATGAAGTGGTTGCGTTGACGCCCTACCTCACACACACAGCGGACACTCAATAACAAGTCTAAACTGAATTGAGCACACACATCTCAAATGCGAAGATGTCACCCGCTGTTTTTTTTTAGTTACAAATTTAGTTTTTAGCTCCAGAAAAACTCCCGAAACCCTGACCTCGCTGACTAGATCCCTGACCTCACTGGCCACGCCCTCTTTTTCCTTACAATAAATCTCCACCTTTTCCTCATTTTGTGTTTTGTTTTATGTGCTTTATTATTTCTCTTATATTTGTGTGTTTGTAATTGACACCTGCCTTGTGTGCTGCCTGGTGTCTCCCTCACTCTTCTCCTGTAATGTGTCCTTGAGTTTCTACAACAAATTGCATGTAAATAAAATATGTTGTTGTTGTTGTTGTTGTTGAGATCCATACTGAGGGAATGTCGATAAATAATGCCCCTTCCTCTGGGCTTGCTGTTGTCGTGCCCATGTATACTGGAGCTGCAGCAGGTAGCTGCGTATAACGTATATTCCTGAGAGCAGCTTTAGGTCAGGAACACTCCTGGCATACTGTTGTTTCTCAGATACACAAGTGCAAGCTCCCTTAATTACTCCCTTGATTACTGAAGATGAGTGTATCTTGTTGCAGGTGCAACCTAGAAGAGGCAAAGCAGCTTTGTGTAACAGATGCTAGCAGACAGTCTACGCAAAGAGATAAAATGCCAGAAATAGGGAGCCTTGAATTCAAATTCTATGGCACTGCCTGGATATGTAAAAGCACAGAAGCAAAATCAACCTTCTTCAATCTCTATCTTTCTGTGCCCTGGCAAGTAATGCTTCACATGGCATGATTGAAAATACAGAATGGGGATTCAAACAGGAATCCATGTGCATTTGGTAAATGGGTTAATTTATACTATACAGTACTGCTTCTATTGTCCAGTTCCTCTTGCATCCTACACCAGCTCTGTTACATAAACATACACACATCACAGAACATCTTTACACATAGTTGCATAGTTCATAAGATTACATTTTTCCAGTACTACATATTACATCATACATATTATTGCATATTTATGTGTTTAGATAACATAGTACTTTATTAATGTATTAATCCAGACATAAAGGAGTTTTTAAATATATTTAGTATTATACTACACCAAAAACACTATTCACTATGTAGCACATGTAATGGGTAGGATAAAATGCCACCCAAGTCTCTCCATGATTTTCCTATGTGCAGTTATAAAACCATTCAACAGAGGCTGACTCACAAGCTTGGAACAAATTACTAGTCTAGTAGTTAGATTACTGGTCTAAATATTTTGCTTCTTAATTTCCCTGAAAGACAAGCAGGTTATCGGAGCAGCCCTAAAAGATTAGATAGGACTTCCTACTAAAATACAAACAAACTGAGACATTGCAGCTCTCCAGATATCACTATGTTCAGTACCAAAGTGAAATTCTCCAGTGACCAGATGTCCCTCTGGGACTGAACACATCTGGTATTGAGAGTAGGAGACTGGGCTGGCATCCTTGGTATGTCATAGCAACGACTAGTCCCTGGTTTATAGTCATTGGTTACATGTTGATAGAAACAGGATGTACCACCATAAATCAGGGAAATACCAGCCAGCCAGTCCCACCATGACATTGTCATCTAAACATGACCTCATCTCATCTGAGTGCTTTAAAAGTATTAATGAAATTATTAGTAAAATTATTAAATGTATGTTAAAATCATACTCAGTATTGGTACAGTTAGTATTTTATTATACTCTACTCATAGTTACAAGTGTGCAACTGTGCTAAATACCATTAGCTTTGTCTCCGCGCATGCATTAT
This sequence comes from Sternarchorhynchus goeldii, assembly GCA_028565775.1. NCBI lineage: Eukaryota > Metazoa > Chordata > Actinopteri > Gymnotiformes > Apteronotidae > Sternarchorhynchus > Sternarchorhynchus goeldii. Next base: position 6,404,957 of record JAOXYF010000014.1, on the reverse strand, counting down.
CTTGTGTTATGGACAACGCACCTAAAAACATACTTTTACTCAAGATCCTTAATGATGCCTAGGGCTAAACAGTACAGAATTCTGCAAAACTGCATGGTTCAGTGCTAACTGGCTCTAATCACAGATCCATCAAACAATTAAGAATCATTTAATTCAAGTTTTCTGCAAGTGAACAGAGTCACATAATTTTTTGGGGGGGGGGTCAATCCCTTGTGATCAACTGCAGTTGAGTTTCTAATAAGGTGTCTAACCTGTTCTAACCTGTTCTAACCTGTGTCTCTTTTAACTGCTTTTAATGACTGTAGAGAACAAAGAAAGTCACCAGAATGGAACTAATATGTTCTTTGGTGACATCAAGTACAGAAAGCGCCTAGTAGCTCATAACCCTGGACTCCCTTATTAAGTTCACCTTACCGTGAACATCCGCCACTAGATCTGTTACGGCCAGCATGGGGCATCGTGGATCCGTGATCACTACTACCCCCTAAATTAGGGCAATAATTGGTGATGGATGGGGCAAATGAGATCCACCTTCACCCTTTTACACGAGCATGAGAAAACAAATCTTTATAAATGATCTGTGACTCATTCACTGGATGACTGTGACCAATTTGTCCAAGTATGCAGTTTTTCAAATCTTACATAGTAATTCAGCATCTGTTGTTTATGGTCAAATTGCACACTGCTGTCACCACTTAACTCATGTAGAAGTTGTTGTGTTGCTTTAAAATAACCATGACTATGTGCTGTTCTGTCAACTGTAAAGTGAATGTCGCAACCCACAGATTTTGCCATTAACATTTCTGGAGTTATAACAAATTGCCAACCAGTTATCCATGTCCCTACTGATATTATTCACCGAAGACACGATGGCACTGGCAGCTTGTCAAATACCATCGATGTTTTATCTTCCATCTTCTGATTTAACGTCAGTGATTTGAGTTTAACAGAGCATAACAGCAACTCACCATAAGCGTAATTGCTCAGTGTTGGTTATAGCACAAGACAAACCTAAGTAACCTAATGGGTTCATTTAGATTTGATGCAGTTAAATTTGACTGTTATTGTTCAATGAAATCTTATGTTTTGCATACATGTTTGGAATAATGCATTTATCTGGCTAAAATTAGATATAAAATCCATGAATAACATTAACTTTCTATATGTCCTGTGCAAATGTTTTATTTATTTATTTTTTAAACAGAGAATACGGGAGTTGTATTCATCACTGCTAATTAATGTCACATGGTATTTCTCACCTCCAGGTTAACATTCACAACATCTACAATATTCTGCAGTAATCTCACTTCATTTCATATCACTGATGTTAAGAAATTGAGATAAAACAAGACAAATAGAAAAATACAAATAGAATACATTTTTGCAACCTTTCATAATATCCCTCTACTGTTAAGTAACCAACTGGTTGGACAACATGTCAAAGTATCTCAAAGTTAATCCCGCCCATTTTCTAACGTCTTCCAGCCAGCTGATAATGGGTAGACCAATATTGTAATGTTAAATCATTATCCTGTTGCTAAGTTTTCAATAATCTCACAATGGCCCATTCTGTAAGACTGTTTTCTATCAGCTGTCAGTGTAATTAGGAGTTACAAGTTAAACGTAGAAGAGCTGATATCTTAAAATCAGCAGGGCTGAACAAGGTCACTATACTGTGCAAGTAATGTAGTAATTTGATTGGGCAAAATGGAATATACTGTTCAAATAAACCTACTGATCCAATGCAAACTAAATAATACAGAGTAATATGTAGTGAGTAACCTAGATGAGCATCTCCATGCTGATGTAGCAGTAGCTGGAAAAATATTTCAATATTTGTAAGATTTTATTTTCATAAAAACTAACGAGCAGCAGAGGCTGTCAAGAAGCCCGCAAGAGCTAATGAGTTCAAAGGTTGCTAAGTGGGTGAGAAATGTTCTCATCTAAATGTTGCTTCTAAGTGTCAAATATGTCCTCAGTGTTGCTGTTAAGCAGAAAACATGTCCTGGTTGATTTTTTCGCAAGTAAACTGAAGCCTAGTGAACAAACAGTGATAAACATCGATTCATTAGAACCTTCTAGGTAGCTTGTGAATATGCTGGTTTTTCATTTGACAAACAAGTATTTTGGTAAAAAAAAAAAAAAAAAAGTACAGTCCATCAAGCTTACCAAAACATTTAAATATTTACATAAATAACTTATTTAAATATTTAAAACCTTTTATATATTTAAATATTTAAATATGTTGATGTACACTGTACCTTTTCATTTATTCCCTGGAAGATGATTTTTGTTTAATTTAGTTGCAATTTGCATGACATTTGCACCTTTTATTTTTCCTTTTGTAATAAACATGTCTTGTGTGCTTTCATTCATTTTACATCAGATAAATCTTACCTAATTAGTCTATATTATAGAAAAATATTTATTATTTTTCATTCACTTATAAATTAATATTTATAAGTGCATTATGTAAATCTTCAGTGTAAGTAGTTTATATGCAAATAAAATTAAACAATATTTAAAGGATTTTGTGGGCTCAAAATACAAGAAAGCTGTCATGTCAGAAATTCTAAATGCTTGTATGCATTTTTGTGATTACTTGTAATGTACTGTGAGGTCTGCAAGCTCTTTGTCATAACTAAATCCAATTTTAATTAATTTCAATGGTAAGAAAAAATATGTGAACATTTCAAACTACATGAATTCATGTATAAAGTGGTTTGGTTTTCATCTAAGTTACAATCTCTTAGTAACTCAACAATAACTCGAATGATAACAAATGTATTCTTCTCATTTATCATTCATTGCGTAACTTGGAAAAAGTATGTAAATTTCTTTGCTAATGGCTTCAGCAAAGCTAATTTGAGTCATATAAAAGAGATGAGATGGAAGTGTGAGATGGAGCTACTTTGTCATCCAAACATTTTTTGTTTGCCGCTGGCAATGTCGATGCTGATGCCCTTAAAAAAAAAACCTGAATCAATAACTGTTGATTTATATACAGTTGTAAAGAGTTATGAAGTAATCTCAGAGTTTTAGGCATTCATCAGTCTACAGTTAAACAACGAATAAATGCAGATGATTTATTGTCGCATCTAATCTAGAAGTGGGTACCCAGCCAAGACCACAATTCTTCTAAAAGTGAAGTAAAATGAACCCTGAAGTAACTGAATGAATAACTGGAACAGGTTAACATGTTCATGAGTCTGCCATACAAAAGACATTAAACAGCCACAATGTCCATGGTAGGGCATGACAGAAGATGCTGTTCTCCAAAAAAAAAACTAAACTGGATGCCTAAATAACACACAGTACCACACATAATGTGAACCATCACTGCATGTCTAAAGAAGGCACACATGACATAAACCAGTTTGGTGATGCAGTACGACAATGACCCTAAACGTGGAGGTAAATCTGCTACATAATGACTTCAGAAGAATAAAATCCACCTTTTATAGTTGCTAGTCAGAATCTGGATACGGAATCCAGTGCTACAGAATGACCTCAAGAGAGCCATTCACACAAGACCCCTGAAGAATACAGGTCAGCTGAAACAGTCCTATATGGTACAATGGCCCAAAACTCTTCTTGAATGTTCTGATCCGATACACACGTTCTTGTCACTATAATTTTGTCTGCAGCATGAGCTTGTGCTTTACAGTTATAAACAGAAATGACAAACACTGTGGTACAACTTGATAACATTTTTGTTTTTAATGAAAAAAAAAAGTGTAGCATATTTGTTTTCATCCATGCAATATTAGTCTAACCCATAGGCCAGCCAATAGCCTTGTGGTCTGGCACACCAAGCAGCATATGCACAGGATGTCCATCTGCTGTGGACCTGACTTATGGGTAGATTGCAGGGGAGTGGGCCTAGATAGCTGCTCACTCTGGGGCAGATCCGGTGCAGATTTAGTCTAGAACCAACAAAATTGTACCAAATTAAGTACAGATTACTTTCAACATCTAGGCTGTGATTAGATCATTTACATGACAACGTGGGATTTGTTGAGAATGTCTAATGAGTGCAGTTGTTAGTTACACCAGGAAATTACTGTCTAGCTGCATCACCCAAAAGTACCTAGTGGGTTCTATGCTAGAACCCGTGAGATGTCAAACATTAGCTAACAGTCCAATGAATTAGCATAAGAATGAGGTGGTTGCTTCTGATTTGTGAACAAGTGCCACACCTACTTTTATCATTCTCCCTGTAATGGATGTTCTGAAGCTTTTGTTTCATTATGGTGCTGCATAAGATGTGTAGAGCAGCAAGTGATTATGGGCTATTTTAAAGCCCTTCCAATCAACGAGGTGGCCTAACCACTTCACATCAAGTTAAGTATTATTATCCTTTCTCCCTGTATTTAGTTTACATTGGAACTCTGTTTAAAAAGATGATGTGTCCTTCCGCTCTGTGGTGCCACACAACAGTACAGCAGCACAATGCAGGACAGTGCAAATACACAACAAAAAAAAGCATGAGAAGGCTGCAGAACAGCTGGAAATACACTGTATACAATAATAAATACACCAAACATTACGTGAACAGGACAGTGGCCTGGGTACACTGGCAAGTAAGAGTAACGTGACATATGAGGACATTTGTTAAGTGTTGCGCATTGTTTGCCAAAAAAATTTTCCTGGGGAGCTGGGGGGGCATCCCCAGTAAGAAGCTGTAGTGACTGTGTCTGAACACAAAGCTATACCTATGAGGTATAACAGTCCACAGGATCATTCTGTGGTGAGAAGTGAACATACATAATTGTGTTTAAGGAGGTGAGGGTTCCATTATAGAGACTCTTAATTAGTCCAAGTGGGTTGTAACGGGTCAGCAGTGTTATGTAGTCTGACTGCTTCTGGGAAGAAGCAGTTAGGGAGTATGGAAGCATAAGCATGGACGCTTCAGTACCTTCTGTCGGATGTCGAGGAGGCTGTGTGAGGGGTGAGAGGGATCATTTGTGATGGAAGGTGTTGATGGTGGGTAGAGAGACCTTGATCTCAGCTGTTCTCACAGTCCACTGAATCGATTTGTGGTCTGTGACAGTGCAGGTTCCATACCAGACTGCGAGACAGCTGTCCCCTACAGAAAGTGGTAAGGACAGAATCCTCTGACTTTCCTGGCTAGGCAAAGTGGTGCGGAGGGTGAGGGCGAGGGCCTCTGTGATGTTAACACCAAAGAGCTTAAGAGATTTTGACCCTGTCCGTAGTCATGCTGTTGATGTACAGTGGGTACTTGTCATAGGTGATTCTAAAGTCAAGAATGACCTTTCTGGTTTTATTCAGATTGCGAAATTTTTTGATAGAATGATGGTGGAAGAGAATTTAGCCACATTCTTCCTGCAAGGGATGCTGTCAGTACCAGCAGCCTTTCAGGGTTTTTTCCTGACATCTATTGTTGTCACACACACTATTACATCTACTGCTGTCACAGAAACCATTACATCTCCAGCAGTCAGTGGGAGTCGTTGGGTCTTCTTTGCTGGCTTGTTGTTCTGGTCTTCAGATCATGTGTAGAAATCATTCAGTGTGTCATTCAGGGAGTCCGGCGAATCCAACAGACATAATGGTAATTAGATAAGTCATCAATGACCATGAATGCCCTGCTACATTTGATTCCTTTCTCACAAAAATGTCTGTGAAATCTTTACAGAAGCTGTGCTTTGTTTCTCTGTTAGTTTTAGGTTGCTTTGGTTAGGCTGACTCTTCCTGTGAAAAAAATGCGGCCTTGGATTTACTAAGGAATCAGAGACCATTCCAAGAGGCTTGGACTTTTGGCCTCAGCTGTTTGTTCTGTGATGGGGAATGTCTCTGTCAGATAAATGGATAAATTGATCATGGGCATGTCTGGGCATGTCTGGACAGTGTAGGCAGGGACACCCCTCAAAACGAAGCGCAAAATCTGTAACGTTTTATAATAAGGGTACATGAACTGACTAATTAAGGCATTCACTCATCAGAAAATAATGTGTGTTTAAGCAGGAGCAAATTAATAACATATAATAATAATAACTTTAAGGTTAAATGACTCAGCATTAATGTGTTTAATAGTGATTGAAGATCCATGAATATATCAGGAATGCATGTTTTCACAAGGCCCAGCCACTGTGTTCTGGAACATTCTACCCTCTTTTGCCAGTCACCTGTTGTTCTTGCTTCCAAACCCTATGAATATGGGTTTTGATTTTTCACACATGCTATATAATATATACAGTTGAAATGTTTGAAACTGCTACAGAATATATAACATACTGTTGCCTGCATGCCACTGTCCCAGAAAACTTCATATTGAAGATTAAATAGTGACAGATTTATAAGAGCAAATCATTACTTACACAGTATGTTTACTTATGAATTTCTAAACAATTTAATGAATTGATTAAAACCAACAGACATCAACATTAGACAACATTCATAAGTTAAGCATTAGACCACAATAGACGATGTTCAACTAGTCTATGTGAAAAAAAAAACTCAATCAGTTGCCTTTGCAATGAATTTCACAAATGTAAAATCTGTTGGTTAAACACTTTGAAGTGAATTAGCATCATCTTTTGGTTTTACACTGTAATAAACAGACACTACAGTTAACAAATCTGTTATGTGTTATAACAAATGCCATAGTTCTACGGCCAACTCTCTTGGGCACCGTGGTAGCTTGGTGGTTAGCATATTTGCCTCTCAGTGCTAAGGGTTTTGGGTTTCCATGTTCTTCCCATGTCTGAGTGGGTTTTCATGTAGATGAATGGGTTTTCTTCTGTGCTGTTTTTCATGTAGATGAAGCCAGTAGGAAGGCTCCCTTCCTTCCCTGACGGTCATGTGGCTTCATTTATATTGTTTGAGCAACTCTAAGAAACATGGAAGTTTAGGTCGATTGGTTACCCAATTGTCCTGATATGAATGATTGTGATGACAAAATAAATTGTCCTGCTGTGCCTGTATGGCCAGTGATGGATGGTGCTCTGTACTGGATGTTATCCTCTCTCACCTTGCTGTGCCTGATGCAGTACCCCAGGAGGCTATGGTTTCTGATTGAGAGTACTCTGTGTACTGCCACTTTTCACTGACATGTGACTGGATGTAAAAGTTGTGTGTAAAGTGTCCTTGGGTTACTTGAAAGGTACATAAGTGTAAATCCATCCATTCACAATGACTGTGAGAGTGAGGTTAAGTTTTACAAATGCCAAGACGTTTTACCTTGTCCTTTTTTCGTTGCAATTACGCTTGCAGTGGGCTTCTACTCACTAAAGGTCCTACATTCACTGGCAAACCTTTTAGTGGTTTCCTTTCACTGGAATGTTGCCAAAGGGCTGAGTAAACTTAAAAGGTTAGCTTTGGTCAATTCAAAAATCGTCACCTGGCTCACTATTGTGTTCTGATCCACATTAAGTCTTGGTTTAATTCAATTTCAGCTGATCTAACATTACCTCAACTGAGTAAATTTATTTATCTAGCTAATATTGAGTGTTTTCGTAACAGTTCTATCGTAGCTTATGTTTCTTCCCATTTCCTTGGATTTCTTGGACCTCCTCATCTTCTAGATTTGCTTCTTGTTTCCTCACAACTGATTGGATGAAGACTCTTCAGATTTATCTTCCTTTTGGAGACCTGCATTTGCTTCCCTTTCTTTTTTGTCTGAACATTCTTCACCCAAGACAGAAAGCCTTAATTACTGTCAGTTCATGTACCCTTATTATAATCTGTTACCACAAGATCTAACAAGAATCTGATATAAAATGATGCAAAAATGAGTGTTTTTGTTTTCTTTGCTGAATTAAACAGAGCTTTGTGCTCTACCCCTGTTTTGGATGTTCTTTCAGGCCGTAACTGGCCAAGGCAAATAGCCCTTGAAGAATGGTAAGTAGGACCAGAACACCTGCGTGTCGGCCATTACACCTGCCGCAGCGGACAGTACATGTCTTTCTGCTAATAATGGATATTCTTAAAACCTTCTTCATCTTATGGCTTGGAGTTAGAATTCCCATATATTGCTGTGTATTTTTCCTAACTGTGTGTTGTGGTTCACAAGTTCTAGTGCATATCTTTAAGGAAGACGTGTTTCACTAAGTGAGGCCTATTGACTTCAAAGCTGCTTTCCCTCGAGCTCTTAGATATTTGACATTCACATTCATATTGTGGTGGGAGAACAAACAGTATAACTAGCATCATTCTATGTACTGTATAACATCCACCTGATCCTTCTACAGTATAGTATATATAGTATATAGGTTATAGCTGGTTCAGTATAGTATATATAGTATATAGTATATATACAATATAGTATATATACAGTATAGCTTAATACAGGCTCAGAATAAAAAGCCTAAACCCCTTTTGTGTTGTTACAATTTATATCACCAACCTCAAGTGTTACTTCATACCCTATAGAAGTGAGTATTGTTTGCTCTTACATTCTGCAAACAGTCACTTTTGCTTTCAGGCTGGTTTGTCATGTGGAATTGTTTTAATGATGGGTATTTAGTTTACTGGGCCCTTTAATGAAGAATCGACACACCACAGTGGCAAGTAATTGAATTTAATTATGTTTTCAGTAGGATTAACTGCATGGCCACTCTTCCAGTCGGTCCAAGGATCTGGTTGATTTTTTTTTAAGGCGCTTAAAGTCACCACCATCACCACATTGTAACTGTTCAACTACCTACACAACTGGGGTCACTCGGCTGGTGTGTAAGGGGTCTCCCGCCAGCCAGCTGTGCCCTGGCTCTGGGGCTCAGGGCTACTGCCTCTGCAGCAGGTCGTTTGGGGGTCAAAGCTTCGGGGATCATGTGTAGCTGCCCCATCCATAAGCAGCTTTATTTGGACTGTGGTTAAATAACTGGCTGCCCGTTGTGTTGGCACTGTTGACAGAGCTGATTTTCCCCACCTGAGCAGTTCAGCTGGAATGAGCTGGATATGTAGTGTACATGAATATTCAGGGAATGTACAGTGTTTGGAACAGAATCGCGCACTGCTGCCTCTGTTTTGAACCAATCGCTGCTGCAGCAATTTAGTACGATGTTGGATTATTAGTCTGGTAGGTGCTGTCGGCTGTTGCCAGTAGTGGCCTCTGCCTCTTTGAGAGGATTCGACATGATTTGTGAAAATACTCCAAAAATGCAACAGTTACACTGATATTACATGTCAAAGTAGCTTGCAATTTCACTTCACTAATAATGGCAGCAGATTTTTGGAAGACAGTTCATACACACAGATCAACTCCCTATAAGCATAATCACCTCTGAGAATTATGTCGTGTTGTGTTGTGTAACTCTTCTGTGATTTTGCATTCACTCCTCCAGTCACATTTGATTAACTAAAGGCATGCCCTCACATAATGGTATGGCATTAATATTTGCTTGTGGGATCCATGTCAGTAAATGTGCTCCAGTGCAATCGCATTCCCACTCTCCTTCGACTCTCTCTGCCTCTGACACTAAGGGATCAATTAGTGGAGAAGCTTCAAATACGGCACATCTGCTTTCTCTAGAATGTTCAAGAAAATTCACTATACTGCTCAAACATTATGAAAATTATTATATTAACTGTTAAGTTGAAATATTGGGAAGACCTTTGTGGTATTAAATGATTATACAAGGGTTCCAAAACAACATAACGAGGCAATTAACATGTAGGTAAGAGAGTTTGTTTATAAAATGGTCTGAAATAACCATTAGACACCAAAAACAAGAGTATTAAAGAACTTGAATTTCCATTACCATAACAAAATCATGGTACAGAGCTAACTGTCCAAAACACCAACACCTCCCTCTCAATCTCTCTCACTCAACCAGAAAGATCTCACAATAACAAGAAAACAGTTTAAGTGAACTCCACAGCAAAGATTTCTAGCATTGCTGTTTGTCGCCCACATCACTCTCTCTTCAAGGATGGTCTGATGCTAAAGTTAGCACTCTAGCTGCAAGACAGCAAGTCGTTACCATGGAGTCACGGTGGGAATATGACTCTAACTCACATCAACAAAAGCTTGTTAAAAATGAAGTCCTGATTATATTCTGACATTGATGATGTACTGAAGAGAATTTGCTATCAGTGAAGTGCCAGGATGGTTGGCTATAATACACATCATCTTTCCAGAACCTAATGCCACATTCATGAACAAATTTCACGGTTAAAAATGTACAGTACTGGTAAATGCATTTTGATCTTTGGCGCCATGCAGTTCTGGACTAGCTATGAAATGCAATGGCTTCAGCCTACCTACAGTTCTTACAGCTGAACACCCTCTTAAACAGGCTGCAGCTGGCAGCGGTGTGGCTCTTGCAGAGATGGTCTTCATGGCCATTTGCTTCCCAGGCATGGCTCGCACTAGCCAAGAGCCGTCAGCAACCACCTCGGTCCAGCTAACTGCTGCCAAGTTTGCTGTGCGAGATCATTAAAGCAAACAGCTCTGGCTCTGCCTAGCTTAGCCTTCTGTTCTAATGTTAAACAGTTGCTGGTTACTGCATTGTTCTTCATTCAAGGCAGTTGACAGATGAATAATCAGTTCAAATCCTTTTGTTAAATGCCCTCCAATGACTCCAGAATGAGCAGAGAAAGAGAAATGTCAAAGCCTGTAAATGTTATTTACAGCAATCAAAGAAAGGTGTTGTCAAATTTGGTTCAGTTTAAAGGTAACCACAAGCCATGACAGTTATGGATAGTCGTATATCAAACCATATATTTTCACTTGACAAAACAATATAGATCCTCTTTTATAACCCAGCTGTTCATTTCATCAAAAATATGCTTTAAGTTCTTGTAGCACCGTTTTCAAATGTAAACTGTAGGACTGATGTTGTTCTGTATGGGAGACCACATTTAATGAGCCTTGTTGTTGAACAAGCTACACAAGTGTGGAAATAATTGACAGACTATTCACATGGAGTTTACATAATTGAGATTCTGTCACTTGCTAATATTTAACATATATAATACACTGAACCCTGAAGGAATAATGGCTATTTCTATATGAGAATTATTTCTTTGTGTAGCTTGATTAATGGTTTAAAAAACAAAATAAAAACACCAAACTGCTGTGGGATGGTGAAGAGAAATGTGCTGATACAAAAGGCTGATACCAGTGTGATCATTACACCCTTAGTTCTGCGAGGCCTTGCTTAGCAAATACTGGCTTGTGGAACTGTGATGTCTGACGCTGTGGATATCAATCTGGCGGCTACATGGACCCACTTCTCTTTGTGGTCTCAGGTTTTTTCTGCAGTTTGTGCTGCAGAATTCCTGTTCTACCTGCCCTTCGGTGGCATTCAAAGACCTGAGCTGCAGACTCCTTATCACATGCTAAAGACACATGTTTATAACCTATCGGCTACTGCTTTTCCTAAAAATAATGAGCTGAAAAATAAAGAGCTTCGTGAAAGGGAACAAAACAAGGGCTAGTTTACTGTTCAACTGAGGAACCAATGTAAATAAAGTCACACAAAACCTGAACAAAGGAAAGGAGGCTGACTCAAGGTATCTTTTTGAGCTTACGCGCGCACACGCGCTTATGCTCACGTTGCGATGCTTTCAGAGTATCAAAGCAATAGTGACACCCACTGGTGAATACTGAAATTACACACTTATCATATACATGCCACGTCACAAAGGCTATATATTCAAACATTAAAGACTCATTCACTCAGTGCCATGTGCAGAAAATTGATTACTTTACTCTGATATTCTGTCAATTGAAAATTGAATCTGTATTTTTATATATAGACTATTATAGCTCACAGGCTCCACTGCAGGGATGGTGTGGTTGGTCCCTTACCTAACATCCCTTTGTTACCTCAAGCGCAGCAATGAATAACAGGATTAATAATGTCGTATTAACACATGCAAGCCATAACATAAAAGACTCTCAAACGAAATACTCTGTCATCGTGCATGTTTTTTTCCGGCTCACGAGCTGTGCTTGAGATGTTCCAGATCGTCTCTGTGCTTGAGATGTTCCAGGTCGTCTTTGCACAGAGTTCAGCTGCAAACAGGAATGACTTTCCACTTCGTCCACTCGGAAATTCGTGCGCATACTTTCATGGACTCTCATTGTTTCATGGGCTCTCTGTGCTCGTTAGCCCTAACCGTCCTGACGTTTTGAACCATCAAAGGAAGACTGTCTACTGAGCAAGACCTACCAGCCGTCATTCTAGCGCTAGACCACAAGGCCTGTTTCTCTTGTTTGGAAGGTTAGTATTAGCATTATTGAACTGTAATGAAATGAGTTCGTGCTTCAGCATTAGAGTCGTTTGCTCTCATCACCTGTTGTGCTCTCCTGGGGTCAGCTAACTGGAACGTGGGCACTAGTGAGGAAGTCAATGGAAATTAGGTATGGCCTGTTGCCACTAGGAGTTATATGTCACAGTGTAAATGAAATGGTCAACTGACCGGCTGAAAATATATTTTAAGTTCTTGGGCGGGAGTGTTTTTATAGTTTAGGCTTCCTGTATAACGGGCCGACACTGACACCTGGTGGTCCAAATGTTTAGTTGCACTATATTTATGGTTTAATTGAGAGCAAAGGTGTACAGCTTTGCATTGAGAGATCTGTCACCCTGCAGCGTTTAGTTCCGCTTGTAATCAGACACACCTGATCCAGTTAATCAAAGTCTTCGGGAACATCTGAGTAATTGGAGCTACACAACATGTGTTAGATTAGGGATGAAAATAAACTGTTGGGTGGCAGTTATCCAGGAGGAGGGTTGAGAACACCTAATCTAGAGCTCCCGTTTGTTCAACCTCAGAATGTATTAATTGTATCTCAGAAGAGCACAAAATCATTTATTTCAGCCCCATTCACAAAAGGTCACATTTCCATGATCTCCTTTTAAAGGAACAGAACACTCGATATCTGAATGTGTCTCTTTGTCTCTTTGTAGAGTTAAACTGGTGGACCAGCTGCTTGTCTCGCAAAGCACAAGATTTATTGCTTAGTCAAAACGTAACTAGATGAAAGTCTGGATTCATGTGGATAGATTCACAGTAGATAATCTTTTACCATGTTCCACTGACAATATCTTATGCTGCACAGTTTATCTCTTTTTTTGGGGGGGGGTTCTGAATTTGATCAAAAGCTCCTATTAGTACTTAAATTCAACCAATTGTCAGCAATTTTTCTTCAAGCACTCATGACTTTTGACTATTCAACTTTGATGTTGAATCTTCTTCAGCCTATTTTATTTACAGTCAGTGGGTACGGAAAGTATTCAGACCTCTTTAAATTTTTCACTCTTTGTTTCATTGCAGCCATTTGCTAAAATCCAAAAAGTTCATTTTATTTCTCATTAATGTACACTCAGCACCCCATCCTGACAGAAAAAAACAAATGTAGAAATTTTGGCAAATTTATTAAAAAAGAAAAACTGAAATATCACGTGGTCATAAGTATTCAGACCCTTTGCTCAGTATTGAGTAGAAGCACCCTTTTGAGCTAGTACAGCCATGAGTCTTCTTGGCAATGACGCAACAAGTTTTTCACACCTGGATTTGGGGATCCTCTATCATTCTTCCTTGAAGATCCTCTCCAGTTATGTCAGGTTGGATGGTGAACATTGGTGGACAGCCATTTTCAGGTCTCTCCAGAGATGCTCAATTTGGTTTAAGTCAGGGCTCTGGCTGGGCCAGTCAAGAATGGTCACAGAGTTGTTCCGAAGCCACTCCTTTGTTATTTTATCTGTGTGCTTAGGGTCATTGTCTTGTTGGAAGATGAACCTTTGGCCCAGTCTGAGGTCCTGAGCACTCTGGACGAGGTTTTTTTCCAGGATATCTCTGTACTTTCATCTTTCTGGCTGCATTCATCTTTCCTTCAATTGCAACCAGTCGTTCTGTCCCTGCAGCTGAAAAACACCCCCATAGCATGATGCTGCCACCACCATGTTTCACTGTTGGGATTGTATTGGGCAGGTGATGAGCAGTGCCTGGTTTCCTCCACACATACCGCTTAGAATTAACTCTATAAAATGTTCAATCTTTGTCTCATCAGACATCTTATTTCTCATAGTCTGGGAGTCTTTCATGTGTTTTTTTGGCCAACTGTATGTGGGTTTTCATGTGTTTTGCACTGAGGAGAGGCTTCCATCGGGCCACTCTAAAGCCCCGACTGGCTGCAGTGATAATTGACTTTGTGGAACTTTCTCCCATCTCCCTGCTGCATCTCTGGAGCTCAGCCAAAGTGATCTTTGAGTTCTTCTTTACCTCTCTCACCAAGGCTCTTCTCCCACGATTGCTCAGTTTGGCTGGGCAGCCAGGTCTAAGAAGAGTTCTGGTTGTCCCAAACTTCTTCCATTTAAGGATTATGGAGGCCACTATGCTCTTAGGAACTTTGAGTGCTGCAGAAATTCTTTTGTAACCTTGGTATTATCTGTGCATTGCCACAATTCTGTCTCTGAGCTCCTTGGGCAGTTCCTTCGACCTCATGATTCTCATTTGCTCTGACATGCACTGTGACTGTGAGGTCTTATACAGACAGGTGTGTGCCTTTCCTAATCAAGTCCAATCAGTTTAATTAAACACAGCTGGACTCCAATGAAGGAGTAGAACCATCTCAAGGAGGATCAGAAGAAATGGACAGCATGTGAGTTAAATATGAGTGTCACAGCAAAGGGTCTGAATACTTATGACCATGTGATATTTCAGATTTTCTTTTTTAATAAATTTGCCAAAATTTCTACATTTCTGGGTTTTTTTTGTCAAGATGGGGTGCTGAGTGTACATTAATGAGAAATAAAATGCATTTTTTTATTTTAGCAAATGGCTGCAATGAAACAAAGAGTGAAAAATTTAAAGGGGTCTGAATGCTTTCTGTACCCACTGTATATTTTATTTATATTTACACAGTAGAGGCTTGAAATTTTTGATCCTCTATTGAAAATTGAGATGTCTTTGTGTATCTAAACCTGGGTTGACAAAGCTGTCAGTCATTATTTTAAACAAGCTGACTATGATTGAATTTGTTGAAACTTAACCAACAACCCAAGTTGTATGTGCTTTGTATACTAAATGATGCATTATTTTAGTTAGACAGCAGGGGGCAGAATTGATTTTCATTTGTTTATTCCTTGAGATTAGCGCGAAGTTCCTCTAGTGATGTATAGTACAAGTCAAAAGACACACCTACTCTTTGTTTTTGCTATTTTCTACATTAAAAAACGGAAATTATCAAACTGCTGAAATAACACGTGATTATGCTTGGATAGTGAATTTCTGTTTATCCAAACCTGTACTTTACTTCTAACCAAACCACACTTGCAGTTTGTATCCCTGCTTGGTGGATTGCAACAGTATAAGAATATAAATACATATTAAAGTATTTGTGGTTTTAAGTATTTGTGATTTTAAAGTAAGAGGGGTAACTAATTATCCAGTCAATATAAGGTTCTGTGTGTGTGAACAACAGTTACTTTATTTGTAGTATGACAAAGATTTTTATAGACAAAGAATTCAGACAAGGTTCCATAATAGTTACATGTCTCTATTTATTTTTCCTTAGAACAGAACTTTCATAAATGTAGCTGTATTTTCATCTTACGTTCAAAAAAGGTCATGACCTGTGAGACCGATTTATAAATATTTAATCAAAGTCTTTGTGTAAAAAAAATCAAAAGAGAATCAGTGAACTGAAGCATCTATTGTATGACAATATGACACTGTAATAATAATTGTAATATCTATATATGTCTGTCAGTTTTGTTGTCAGGGTTTTTAACTCTGAAGAACCGCAATTTTGCCCATCCCAGAAGAGGAGAACATTCATTTAAGCAGCACACAAATCTTTTTGACACATGTTTAACAAAATGCAGCCAAAAACATCTTACGTGTGACAAACAAAAGGGGTAACAGAGTAAAAATTAAGGGTTTAGGGTCACAGGGTGAACACAAGCACACCCAAATCTCAAAGAAAGACAGGTGACAGTGGGAGTTCATTACCACAGATCTACAATATTATGACAGAGGCACATCTGCATAGATCAACAGGAGTTTAGAAGATCAGAGGTTCAAATGGGATATGTTAATGATGGAGAGCTGTGGAGTCTCGGACATGGTGCTGTAGATGTCACACAGGTGAAATAACACAGCCAGCCTGGGAGAATCCAGGCAGCAGAGGAAAATGAATCTATTTTTACAGGGTAAGTTGGTGCTGGCAACCAGACACACTCTTGCTGCTTCCCTGCTTGAGAAATCAAAATGGCTGACAGAACAAAGGAGCCAATGGTGAGATTTGCTGCAGAATGTTAGTTTCTTGCACTTCAGGCAATTTAGCCAGGAAAAAAAAAAATCATACCTTTGGGACTATAGGCCAGACATGATATGGTATGTTTTAATCCTGGCTGTGTCTGTATGATATTCAGGTTCGTTAATGGTTAATAAAGACTTTATGCAGGCTCCTTGAGGACCTCCAGCCACTCCACTTTTTGTATCCGTTCTAATCCGCTCACCTGATCCAAGTAATCAACACTGGCTTAGTTGTGCTGGGAGATGGACTAGAGCAAAAATGTGCACCAGTTGAAGATGCCAAAGTACTCAGGAAGTACAGGCTTATAGTGTGATCTGAGCTGTGCAACATGTTTTTAGATTATATTTCTTTTATTTAAAAAGAGAATTTTTATGCTGCTCGCACACACAAACGTGTGCTGCTGTATCCATCCTTGCTGAAATTTTCCATATTAAAGTCCTGGCCTCTTGAGTATGAATGAAATCAGGATTTAAGATAGCGGAGTATGGTTGAATATTGAAATAAGGAATGATTGTCACCTTCATACTGTAAGACTTTGGCCAGCTGCTTTAAATAGCAAACTAAGCATTTAATGAATAGGACATACGACAAAACCACAGGATAAAGCAGATCCTTATGTTCACTGAATAAAGCCATCATCACAAAGCTACAATACATTACTAGACCGACCTCTATTACATCTGGAGCTGCTGTCATTTCTCAGATTATATATGGTCATTTCTCAGATTATATATGGTCATTTTGAAGACCAGACAAATGGATGATGGATGCTCTTCAGTCGTCAAGACTTCCTAATTGTGGGTGCGACAGAGGAACGACCCAAGAACATTCCGTTCTTAGCAGGATACTCAGTAAGAAGTACAGATGCAAAACAAACATGGATGCGATGTTCTTTAGCAAACTGGCTTACAAAGGAAGGACGACTACAACAAATGTTAAACCTAAAATAAGATTTTTAAACTAAGTGGTCCATGATGAAACACTAGGCAAAACCGATTACGAAACAGTTCATCAGCAGCTCGTGGCCTGTACAGTCGGATACCAGACAACAGTCCTACACACAGAAGGAGAAATATAGAATGAGCCCTTGAGAACTCCTTCCCTCATGCACTCATCTGCCAAGCCCTTTACACGATAAATCAAGATGGTTGGGGCACCAGACCATGGCAAATTTACAGCTTAATATCGAACGACAGTGTAACCTGCTGTTATTTTTCGTCATCTGTTCATAAAGATCGTCATCACTGTAAGCTATAATATTGGACATGGAGGCGTCATGGTGATACCAAGGAATAAGAACAACGATTGGGGAAGTTGTCAAAACATGGTGTCAGTTTGAATGGATCATCTTCGTGCCACCCAAACATGAATAT
The DNA here is from genome assembly GCA_028565775.1 of Sternarchorhynchus goeldii. Taxonomy (NCBI): domain Eukaryota; kingdom Metazoa; phylum Chordata; class Actinopteri; order Gymnotiformes; family Apteronotidae; genus Sternarchorhynchus; species Sternarchorhynchus goeldii. The sequence continues at coordinate 6,387,350 of JAOXYF010000014.1, read as the reverse complement.
CCATTTTGAAGCTAGGTGACATAACTAGATTCCAAACAATAATACAATCACTGTTTTGACAGTGTGCGAGATATTGTTTTTATGCCGTTTGAATAGACCAGGCACCGTAATCATGTTATTGCAGCCTGGAGATGCTGATATTTAACTCGCCTATATGGTAATGGGAGAAAATAATCACTTGTCACTCTAGAGAGAAAATTTAAATTTTCATAAACAGCTGTTTGAGCAGAACTTCTGAAAATGCAAAAGTAAATGCACAATTCACTTACTCAGTTAGAGGTCCGAATCTATGAACATAGAAGGTTTTGAGATCAAAACCTTGGTCTTTCCGAGCTTCGTTTCTCAAAACGTAGATTACAGAATTTAACTCACCATTAAATGTGTTCATTATTTAAAAAAAAAAAAAAAAAAGTAGTTCGTTTTCTTTCTTCACTAAGAAGTATGGAAGTGTCCTCCATACTGAAATTCACTCCCAAATAAAACCTATCTGTTTGGCCAGCAGATGTCGCCAGTTCACAAAACACAATGAGCTTTCTGTCTCGATGTCATGAGAGGACAGCGTGGCTATGAGGAAGTCCGCAAAGCAGCACTGCAGATCTGAGGCTACAGGGAAATGACAGGACTATGGAAATGACAAACGGTATCAGGGTCAGGATGATTTTTAGTTTGAGGATGACTGTGATTTACTGTATTTGCCAGCAGCATAGACTACTGGACTGTTTTTGAGGCTCTGTTGACATATAGCCCTGTCTACAACAAGGAGCATTTTAGGCCAGAAGGCAATGACAGAATGTATCTTGAGAAAGCAAGAGAGGAGGTAAGAAGTGCTGTGGATAATTGGGCTCACAGCCAGCCAACCGTTCACATCTTTGCAGCTACAGTAGCAGCAAGCAGAGAACTATTCATGCGAGCTCTTGAAAAAATATAGATAAGAATGGTGCACAAAATAGAGTTTAACTCAGACATGGATACATTTAACTTTGCTGTATTTTTTTTAACCATGTCATTTTCCATTTTGATCTGAAGCAAATGAAGCGTAGAGAATACCATCTTTGACAGCTGAAGAAACAAAAACTCAGATCTCAGATCATCTCCTAGTGCAAAGAGAAATAAAACACGCATGGGTGTGTGTGTGTGTGTGTGTGGGTGTGTGTGTGTGGGTGTGTGTCGCTTTTAGAACAGTGAGAGAGCTGACGTCTTGGTAGGGTGTGGACTGAATTCCTCCTCTTCCTCTCCTCTTGCCTTTCTCCTGACTCCTGCTGCACCTCCTACCTGGGGTCTACAGAGCACTGAACACGTAAAGCGCAACCAAGAACTGGCCGGGAGGGACCGCCAAGCCCGGCTCACACAGTCCGACCTGTTTTGGCCCCATTGCAGCGCGTTCCTCGCTGGCAAATGGGCTCCTTTTGCTGATGAGCCCAGTGGGAGACGGTTCAGAGCATGCTGATTTGTCAGAGCCCCCCGCCAACGCCCAATCACTCCTCCCTGGGGGCGTTGTCCTCCAGTGGAAAGATGGCTGCCAGGCAGGTGGAGTTCTGGTGAGCAGTCATGGTTGCCACGGTGTGGAGGAGGACCAGAACCAGCAGACAGAGCTTGAACCTGCCGTGGCCCAGGCGCGGGGCGCCCGAGGTGCTGGCAGACGTGTGCTGGCAGGATGGGTGAGTCCTTCTGAAAGTACCACGCGAGCGGTTGTTGGTTCTGAGCTCCCACCGCACGTCACAACACTGGGGCTCGTGTTCAGCGGTTGGCTTTTCTTGGAGCCCTGGAGACACGAGAGAAGGCAAGTGAACACAGGCGATCACCCGGGGGTCGATTTCCAATAGTACACACACATCACCTGGAAAAGTTTCCAGTATGGCACTTGTCACCTGAAAAGTTGTCAGAAACATGTCATATGTATATTCATAATGGGCTTTCCAAATGATGGAAATTCTCTTCCCACAGAATGCCAAACTAAAATCTTAACCCATTTTTCCACTGTCGCGCCAAACAGTTCTGAGTACAGACAGTAACTGTCCCGATCATCAGCACTCAGGAGTCCGGAACAGTCTGGAACATCCTGGCAGTAACTTAGTAACTGCCTGGCCTCATGCTGAAAAAGAAACTTTACTGCACTTTCAGTATATGTACATTTTACAAAGCCAGTTTCTTAGCATCTATCTAAAATGACTTACATGTAAAAAATCTCAGACTTTCATACTGAGATTCATACTCAGAATTTCTCCCTCATGTCACTTCAGTCTGAAGACACATTGTGAACTGCATTATGTAAATCTATGCTGACATACTGTTGCACATTAAGCTGCCTCTGTAGAACTTTCATTAGTGTGTCACTTAGGCTGATTAGAATGTAGTATAACGGAGGGGGTACAAATCTAGTAAATGGTTTAGCTAGAAAGTAATTAAAGGAAATGAAAGAGAATCGAAATCACTAAACCCAAGCAGCTTTGACTGTTAATTGGAGTCTCCTATTTTAAAAAAAAGGGCATTTTGGCCCTAACATATCACTACGTTCTATTTGCATAAGACAAGAACTGTAAAGTGCTGGCAAATGCTGTCTCCGATTACCAGTACGATGACTAACAGTTATGAATACCTTAACAGAAGTGACACAGTCATAGTCAAAGAAGAGTCAGTCACCACGGTCCGTAACACTGTGTACAAAGGTGCATGGCACCTGCACAATCCTATGACGACTGACAGAAACATGTACAAACATTTAGAAACGCTTATGCTAACAACCGTTAGCCGTCACTTGGCAAGCTGGGCCATATCACTGGCATTAGGTCACATACCAAAATAATGAACACAACGGTTATTAACATCCAGATGACATCTCCGTCTATATTCATTGCCCTCTGTTAAATTTTAGCAACGATCGAAACATTCTTATAAGATGTTTATTCTCACCTTTATGTTCTTGTTCATGAATTCCAAAATATACCAATAATACTCCATACCCAAGTGGCACTGTCAGTGGTCACAACTGCAGTTGTGTGTGTGTGTGTGCGCATGTGTGTGCTGTTGTCTGGGACTGGCTAACACACATAACCCTGCCTCAAACTTTACCATCACCGTAGTCTTAGCATAGTCTCAGTAATTATCAGTTTATGAATAGAGACAATTCTGCCTGGACAAACAAAGACAGAAGGAAGGAATCATCTCTTTTGGTAAGGGAAGACCATAATTCTTCGATTGCTGGTTCATTTCTGCTTGCCAAATAAGGCGCGTGTTGTGCATGTTGTGGACATAGAGGTTCCATGCTGAAAAAATCTCACAGAATACAGGCAGCACCAGCCAGGTTCACACTTCAGGAGAAATACTGCAGCTGCTATAGTCAAGAGTACCATCAAATGCCAAAACCACCTTCATGCATTCTGTTAAACAATCCCAACATGTCTGGATGTATTTGTGTCTATGAAAGATCTCATAGATACATCATACTGAAGATACATCACACTGAAGATACATCACACTGAAGATACATCACACTGAAGGACAGTGTTAGTATAGACACACTGGCCTCCATATCTCCTTTTTACACAGAGCACTTTAGCCCTCAGAAAAAGTAAGACTACTTTGGATCCATCAGCATATGACTATTGCCTAACATGTAACCGAGTTAGATTTTAGTGCATCATATGCAACAGATGTATTCATGAACTGCGTTTGGCACAGAGTCAGTATGCAGCGTTCAGCATTTGGCTGTTAAGAGTTTAGTATTCTGTTCAGGAAACTAGTACCGACCTGTTCCATCGTTTCCGTTCGTTACACAGTAGCAGTACTTACCTGTACATATAAAACTGGGAGTACCACCGTGTATGAGATCATCGTTGTCGGGCAGTACGAAGGGACACTTCTGCTGCACGTCGAGACAGTAGCGCTCACAGGGGACTCTGCGGCTACAGCTGGACTGGCTGCCCTGGAAGTACTGAGCACACAGCCAGGGCTTGTACACCATCTGCGACGAGAGACGGGAAGGGCCATTAGTACAGCTTGAAGGCCTGGGGCTTACCTCACTTCCTGTCCAAAATGCCCGCGAGCTTGCATCTGCGAATGTGCCGGGCTGCGTTGTGGAGTTGGAGAATGTGTTCCTGCATTGCTGTGCGAGTGCAGCTTCACCTTGTGTACAGGAACACTGTCTGTAGAACTATCTATATTCTGAGTGGAACTCTATACTCTCAGTAGATGTGTCTATACATTCTCAAAATAATTCTCTATACTCTCTTACTGAAACAATACTTTCTCAGTGCAATTCTGTAGGCTCTCTATCAGGAGAAAATGGATCTGCACTGAGGAATATTCTAGCCACCTGCCAATTCTGTTTGTAGTATGTTTGTAGTATGTTCTCTTTCATCTTCAGCTAAACCTGTCAGCTCAGATGTTTGGTAGTTGTGGTTCATCTGTTTTTATTTGGTTTACTCAGTGTCTACGCACATTTAAAAAAAAATGCAATTAAAAGTTGCAATGAGCCATTTAAAAACAACAACAATCAAATGTGACAAAGAAAAAAGATGATAAAGATTAAGGAAAATATTAATAAACCAAAAAAAAGTAAAAAGAAACTAAAAAGAAACCATTAATGTACCCATGGAGAAAACACACACACACACACACACACACACACACACACACAATTTCCACTGCACTGCAGCCACAGCCATAGTTCTCTCTACATGCAGTGCTCAGAGTGAGCAGGAGGTGGCGCTCTTTCAAGAGTAGCTCTTAGTCAGGACACCTCTGCTGCTTGTCACCTCACTGAGAGCCACTGAGAGCTATTAGGTCACAGTCATTGCATGAAAGCAGAGCAGCTTTGGGCCGGTGAGCTCTCGTCCCATTGGTGCGTTATAATGGCATCAGGTCCCCGATCAGTACCGCCCCTCGCCCCGGGCCCATCCCACCCTCGCAGCTCGCGTGAAAACACATTAGCACATTTCACGCGGTCCATTTCTGCACCGACGTATATGTCTGCATATGAGATGAGAGTGGAGTGGAGGGGAGCAGAGTGGGTAGTGGGTAGGGGGTAGGGAGTAGGGGGTAGTGGGTAGGGTCGGTACCCAGGGTTACAGCACTATAATAATAGCTCTTGCTCATTTATTTTGCCCTACATAGTGCACCCAGCACAGGCCGCTGCTGAGAAGAAAGAAAGGAGGCAGTGCATCCACAAATTGGTGAGTGTGTGTGTGTGTGTGTGTGTGTGTGTGTGTGTGTGTGTGTGTGTGTGTGTGTGTGTGTGTGTGTGTGTGTGTAAAAAGAGAACAGGAGATGCAGAAAAGCAGGTCGTCATTAGCACTGTCTGGCTGTCAGAGAATCCAGAAATGCAGTCTGATTTGTGAGGCTCAGTTTCTCTTTCTATTCTCTCCCTCTCTTTCCTCCTCTCTCTCTCTCTCTCTCTCTCTCTCATACACACACACTCACACACATTTCCTTCGAATACTTTAGGAAACAAGCTGGCACAGGAACAAGAAACAGCTTGCCAGAAAGGGAATGCCCCTCATCTACCAATCACGTCCCAGAGGGAAGCTAGTGGAGAGTGAAAAGTTGAATTTGATTGGAGGAGGCTGAGCTTACCACTTTTTTTTTCCTTTTTTTGCACTTATCCTTGGGCTGAGTTCATATGTACTAGACTAAAGCTTCTAATGACCTACGCTGGGAGATGGACATTTATTCATGGGTCAAGAAAGGTGGGCAGTGACAGATTTTACTCCGAGATCCAAGAAATGGCATCACAGTGATGCTACATAACAAAGTCTCTAAGACACTCAAGTTTCAGAGATGTGAATAAATTCCAATCGCTCCACATCCCACACAATGGTAGAGGAAAGTCAAAAGGTTTAAGCTCAGAACGCCTCCTGAGAACTGGAGTGCAAATGAGGCGGAGAGTTGCCAAAGACTTGCTGTGATTATCGACTGCATCTGCTGCTATCACTCATGGCCACGTGGCCTCCAGCCAAGGTCGAAGGTTAGGGAGGCTTTTTTGTTTGTTTGTTTGTTTGTTTGTTTGTTTGTTTGGCTTGGAGCATGGTTGTGCGTGATGTCTACAGCATCAGACAGAAATGGGCAGAGACGTACTGAGACGGAGAGACGGTGTGAGCGGAGCATGTTCAGAACTACAGAGAAGACACTGTTCAGCAATGGTTAACGTGCCTGTGTGTGTGTGCATGTGTGTGTGTGTGTGTGTGCGTGTGTGTGTGTGTGCTTGATGCAGCACCATTTGTCCTACTTGCAATTAGCATCATCCACTGATAATCCTTTTTTTCCCAGACGTGAGCATTGAAGTGGTGTTTCCTTTTGAGTAAGTCAGCCCATCCACCTCCATGCCTTCCTGGTTCAGAGGGGTTAAATAAGCAACGTCACAAAGAGACGCAATGTATCACTGATCAATAGCAACACGCCGCCCATAATGACCAATGGCGTTTCAGAAAACACTCGCTAGCCAATGGGTGAAGGACACAAAAGGATATTTTTTGTTTTTCTCCTGATATATTTTGGAGTTGAATTCCATGCGCTCTGCCACACACACAATTTACTATCGCAGCCATTGTGAACATTTTCACAAAGCATTATATAACAAGGGCAGATGTCTGAAGCTGTTCTCCTACATATTAGATAAGTTTGTTAGATTCTCTTGGATATCTTAGTGTCTGTGCGTGTGCGAACATATGTCACAAGTTCAATGAAACTTCATTAACCATACGTTTCTCATTAATGATTCAAATCTAATTAGACTGCTTCCGAGGACCATTACAATGCATCAATGGTAACTAATTACATGGAAAAAAAGACCTGCCACATTATTACGAAAGACGATTAGATTAAGAAACCTCGAGTTTCTGCAAGGCTGACTACAACTGTGAAGCAGCGTGCACACGCACACGACAGCCAGCCGCAGGCCGGGGGTGGGCGCAGTGCCGAGCCTGACCAGGGGAGGGCGCAGTGCTGTCTGCGGCCGAGCTCCAGTTGGCTCGAGGAGATGAGGAGATCTCTGTGCTCTAAGGACCCTGGTGAACGGACGTGTGCTGCTCTGGGCTGGAAGAGGCAGCACGACAGACGCTCTGTTGCTCAGATGGATCTCGCCTCATCCACCACCATAAATCACAAGTTTTAAAACCCTGCTGACTCCCAGATACTCCTCTTAAGATGCAAAAATGCCAAATAACAAAACACAGCTAATTTCTGCTAAAATTCAGATGATCTGAATGCAATGTTTTTACAACTCTTTCCTCACCAAAAAAGGAAGATGCTTTTAAGTCTCACTTTTTCGGTTCTTTATCTCTCCCTCTGCCTGTTACTCCTCACCACACACAGATCACTCCAGCTCTGAGCCCTCGTCTCTCCAGATGGGCGGCGCTAGCGGTGAACATCTGCACCGCGCACTCGCTTGGCAGATCTGGATGGCATCGAGCATCACCAGCCAATCACGCAAGCCTTCCCTTCCACTCACTATCCCTGGGCACCCGAAGCAGCGAGCCTTAATGAGGGCCCGCCCTCACGGCCCCACATGACCTCACACCCACACACCCCCAGATCCACACGACCTCACGCCGTCACACCCACATGACCTCATAGCTACCCAAACAGCCACACACCCTCACGCTCTCCTGCCTCCCGTGCTCTCACGCAAGCACCCGCCCACTGGAGGCCATGGGGGTCAGTAAGCTGTCTCATCCCATATCCCTCTCTGAAGACCTGGGTGGAAGACGCCGTGGGTGACCTGCTGGCTTGTCTCTCGCGGCTCTGGTACGGAGAGATGGAAATCAGGGTGCGTCTCCAGAGCTTTCCTTGCATTGTGCTGCTACCAGCAAGGCTGGGGAGGGAGAGGCTGATGGGGGGGGGGAGGGATTCAAAGAACAGAATGGTGGCAAGCTTCAAAGAGCTCAGGGAGGTGGGCATGAGAGAATTCCCTCAATTAAGCCATGATTAATACAGAAGATCAAAGCACCCTTCGTTCCCTTATTTCAAAAGTGTAGCTTAAACTGAGAAGATTGTATCTCCCCCCCCCAACACACTCTCTCTCTCTCTCTCTCTCTCTTTCTCTCTCCTCACATTCACAGAATATTCAACAGTTTGAATAATGCTGTATTAATCTGAATTCTAATTACATTTCTGGACTTGCATAATGCCATCAAATATTGGTTAACAGTAAAAGGAGGTGTTCTCAACATGCTACTGGAGGTGCATTTAGAGGATTCATGTTCAAACAAAGCTGGATGGGGTAGGGGTGAGGGAGTGGAGGGGGGGGAATCATCTTTTGTGTGGGTGAAACCGCTGCTCTTAGCTTTGATCATGAACTCGTATTATGTGCTGTGTGGAAAACAGCTGTCTGCCCAACGAGCCTCAAAGACTGTGAGCCACTGCGTTGCTCTCCAGCCGAGTTTTTGTGTGAAAGGTCACGGTAGGTGCCGCGCCGCCTGTGCCGTTGGTACGACCCGCTCTCGATTTATTTCCGCTTTGTCAGAAGCTTAACCGTGCACATAAATACACGTACGACCGTAACGTACCCAGTGCCTCCCAGACAGCTTCTGTAGCCTAGATATGATTTACTGGGTCAGCCGTGAACTGCCTCTGAGTGAACGCTGCTCTTCATCATCACTGCCCTTCATCATCATGCTTCAGTACTGGTGACTACATGTATCAGGCAGCACTCTTAACAAATTGCTCATCATGAGAATGTGCATCACGTTGTGTAATGTGAATTGTAACGTGTAAACATTTCAGACTGACTAGGAATAATGAATGAAAGGCAACAGATGAATCAATAGCCAGTTCTTCAGAGGAAAAAACAAAAAACATCACAAAATATAAAAAAAACTAAACAAAAACAAACAAAAAAAAACTTCAAGGGATGTGCAAAGGTTTTATCGGGAAAATGCCAGGGTAGCTAACACAGATTACCATAACGCTAACTGGCTAGCTTTGCTAGCTTCCATTCATTATTACTGTGATTATTATGATATTAGCATTTTGGACTGCAGTATTCAAGCCTGCGTTCATTAACTGGACTCGAGTGCAGTTAGAGGTTCTCACCGCCACTGTTTGACTTGTAAGTACAAAGCACTCGAAGAGACCGTCTCAGAAAGGCCAGCGGTGCAGAGCAGGGGCCATTTCTTCTGTTGTGTCCTGCAGGATATTGAATAATGAGCTGAATGCCATGTGTTAGAACCTTGGACGCACGATTTCTCCACAATGGCTCGACATATACATAGATAGATAGGTGGAGATCGATATGAGTTTTAACACTTGAGTCATTCAAGTATTTCTGTCAATATTCTATTCAGCACAGAAAATGAGAACAGGCTGCGAAGACCGAACGGCCACGGAGTGGAGCTCCAAGCTCAGGTGAGGGAGTGGAGCTCCAAGCTCAGGTGAGGGAGTAGCGGTTCGCGTACTCCATCCATGTGCGAGGATGGGGTCGGCGCTCCGCCATACTCCGCCTGGCCATTCGCCCGTTCCCCCAGCCTGCAGGTTCCCACCCAAAGCCGCAGTAATAAATCAGCAAACGTCAAGCTGAGCTCGGTCACTCCACACCCCGGAGACTGAAGAATGTCTCCATCTTTCACCAGGGTAACTCCGCTAGACGGAGTTAAAAAAGTCAAGGCCGCACCAGACAGCACTCGGAGGGTTCCGACACCTTTCAGAGTAGCAGTGCGTGCTTCCAGTGGCTCGTGTAGACTTGTATTGACTTGTGTAGACTTGTATGGACTTGTATGGACTTGCCAATGTAAATACCCCAACGACAGCCCACTGGCTGCTTGCAAAATGCAAACAGCTAAAAGCTTTACTGGTACCATAGTTTTTATCACAGCAAATCACACAGAAGGTGAGAAGGTGTGGTGAAACCTCCAACAAACCAATGCCTCAAATGAGATCACATGCCGTTTCATACTGGCGTGTAATGCTTCAATCTGTAGCTCCAGCATTTCTCTGTAAACAACTGCTGCATTTCAATATTTAATTGGTGGCAATTATTCCCCTGTTTATTTATTAATCTGGCAACTGCCTATGTGTGTCACAAGGCTCTCAACAGGAGGGGAGAAAGAGGGAGTCTTTGCCAAAGAGCACCTCTCCCTACACACCAACGTGCCAAGAATCGTGGAGTGGATGGAGCGCTTTGAAAGTCCCCAGTCTTGTGCGTGTGTGTGTGTGTGTGTGTGTGTGTGTGTGTGGGTAGGGTAGGGTCAGGTAGGCAAAAAGTGATGCGAGAAAGACTTCATTACACCTGAGATTGTCTTCAGGTATGCAGCCTTCTCTTACATAATACCCTTGAGAGTACTTTTTTTTCCTTCCGTTTGTCCAGTGCTTTAAACTCTTCTTTCAGGAAGAGGCATTAAAGCACTGCCAGAGTCAATAGCCACTCCAGCACGTGTGCACTCTCCCACGTGTGCTCTTGGTAAGAACTGTTAGGGCAATACATGGGTTCACGTGCGTCTCTGACAAGGCCGCTGAACTCCATTGTCACCTGGGGTAAGAGAGCGTTCCTACATCAAGCTTGACTAAATAAACGGAGCAGCGGTAACGTATTACAGCTCTGCTCAGATCTTCTCTACTCCGACATGGATGGACCAGGCCGCGGACTGTCAGATCCTTCACATCTCATCTCATGTTTCCTGGCACCGATTATATCAGACAGATTCTGGAGCATGAGGTTTCAAATGCTCATTTGAACTAATTCTGAACAGTGAAAATCCACACTGGAGGTAAACTGGACAAGTCATTCATTCACTCAGGAAGTGATAAAACTGTGAACGAAGATCAAAGCAATAACATTTCCAGCGTTCATTTGGATAATAGCTGTGGTGGTATATTTTCACGCGTTAAACCGACTTTTAACTGGATGTGACTGCGGTTTATGCCTGTCATGATGTAACTGTATCACCATATGTTTCACTGATGCAATCCTGATGATGGCCATGCTGAGTGTAGATTGTCTTATCACCATGGTTCCAGCCAATCACAACACACGGAGCAGCTTACGCGTTGTGCCATGACGACCTCGGCAGCTGGGTTATGGAAAAATTAGTCATTCCACAGCTCACAGGTGCACTGCAATGGAGCAGCAAAGTCTATCAGTGAGCAAGATGTGGCTTTATTCTGGCCTTATGGTTGGAATCTGCACGTACCCACACTACACTATGCTACAACACTCAAACATACATGGTACAACTGTTCTGAAATCACGTCCTTTTGATTTTCTTTCGTTTGTTGTATCTTCTCTTTTGTTCACGAGCTCCCGTTCCAAACATTTGCATTTAGATTGAAAAGCAGAGCCAATGATTCCTCTTCTCTCCTGTGTGTGTCTGTTTCTGTGTGTGTGTGTATGAGAGAGAGATCCACTCTCTGTCTGAGGCATAGCTGTTGTTTCCCTCGAGAGCCTTCTTCCAAGAATAAGCTCCTGTGCGCACCACTAAGACTCCCCACCCCACCGCTTTCTCTCTTTCTCTCTGTTTCTCCTTCTCCAGCCAGAGGGAACTGGAAATGCACACACCGTGTGTCAAGGGGGAGGAGAGATGGCGTTGCACATAACATTTCCTGAGAGAAATACTGGGACTGTAGCAGGAGCCTGTCAGATGACTGCAGTGGAGCCAGTGACAAAACATAACAGACAGGTTTAGATCCACACTTCAGTTTAGAAGCACGCCTCAGCACTACCACTGTTAACTGAAAAGCATGCTGTGTGCTTTCCACCAGTAAAATTCCTCCAGTAAAGCTGTTTGTTTTATAAATCTTTTGTGATTATAAATGGTCCATCTTTTGTGATTATACACTGGGTATACACTTGTTTGATTGGGTCCCAGCAATGCCAAACCAACAAACCATGGTGTGTTGACACCATTTCAACAAGATGGCTGTTTGCTAGCTAAGGTATAAATTCACCTTAACCTTCTGTAATCCTGGCATGACGAGGAGTAGAGGGTTTTTTGCTCAAATGTAGAATTAGCTTCAGTGAGACATGTTCCACTCTAAAACATAGAAGCAACAAAATAACTTCTTTCTGAATCAAGTACCATGTTACAAATATACTTAAAAACGAGGACATTCTTTGTACCACTAACACATTGGCAATTTCAAAAAGTACGTGTTTAATGTTTAGTATTTGCTTATGTTCCAGATCTCCTGTCGTCTCCTGGCGAGACGAGAGCGTTTGACATGATTTCAGTGAAAATATATGCATGAAAAATGGCGATAATTTAAAATTCAAGATGGGCAATTTGGCCCCTGAAATCCGCACGTGTAGGATAAGGATGGAGAAGAGTTCGGCTCAGGCTCTGGTAGGTACCACATACGCTAATGCAGTGCACAGGCTTCTTCTGCGTACCTGATATTGATTAACTGTAGCTTCCTGAGTTTGAATCTCAGTGCTTTTCACCACATTGTCTGTTCTTTGCATATTGTAAAATCTGGTTAAAAGGGATGTGGAGTAAAAAAAATGTCGAGCTGTTGTCAACGGTCATAGTGACGTTCAGGACTGGCACGCTCAGGGATACACTTCAGTCGGAACCTCAACAGACAGACTTATCCAATGAGTGGTGTCAATCAAAAATGCCCATTCTAAAGCATTTCTATAGCAACACATGGTTAACCATTTCAGACCAATAGGACTGAAGAAGGATTCAAAAAACCCTAGCAGTTACAATGGTAAGTGTACAGAGATGGGGGTTTGCATTTTTTGTGGGTTTCTTATGAAAGCACATGGTATTTTCATTCAGCCTAAATTGCTGACTCACTGGTTTCTTTTATCCGTTAATAATAAAGGCTAATCGGCAGTAGTTGTTTAAGAGCATATTTTGCCTGTGATAATTCAAGCTTCTTTTTGACTTTCTACAGGTGAGCTGGCCGTCAAAAGCCGACGGAGACACACTAGCGGTGACTAACAGCAAACCACCTTTAGCACATGCAATTTAAATCAATTTAAAAAGAGGCCATGAATCTAAGTGAGTTAATGTGTTGTCTGTGATTTTATTCAGGCAGTGTGGTAGAAATATATGTTAACTGTAATCAGCTGGTGATAAATAAAAAAGGAACTTTTTTACAAACATAAAGAATTTTTTTTCATCTTATATAGTAGCAGGTTGACAGTCAGACAATTGCCGTAATTAAGTGAGCTTGTGACGAATGTGAATGTAAAGGGGTTGTGAATCTGTTTGTAGCCAGGCCTGGGTGAGAAGGGTTCCTGGGGGACTGTGGGTCTGAGTGAGCAGGGTTCCTGGGGGACTGTGGGTCTGAGTGAGCAGGGTTCCTGAGGGACTGTGGGTCTGAGTGAGCAGGGTTCCTGGGGGACTGTGGGTCTGAGTGAGTGAGCAGGGTTCCTGAGGGACTGTGGGTCTGAGTGAGTGAGCAGGGTTCCTGAGGGACTGTGGGTCTGAGTGAGCAGGGTTTCTGGGGGACTCTGGGCATTTGAGTGAGTGAGCAGGGTTCCTGTGTGTCTCACTGCTTCTGCAACTTCACCGTGCTGCCTACCATCAGTCTCCACGTGGCCCCGCTCCCATAAGACTGCGAGACACGTGCAGGAGAGCATGTCCTCTGTGTTAGCTGGTCCCTCACCGCCTGTTACACTCTCCTCCCCTTATACCAGAACCCCCACCCCCCTCACCCCGTGGTCAGTGGTTACCTCCACAGCAGCTAATGAAACCAAGTATGGTTCAGTCATGCTGATGGCTCAGCTGTCACTCAGAATGACCTTGCTCCAAATAATCCTGGTTCATCATTTCTGATTCAGACACTCTTCGCGCACACACACACACATACACACACACACACACACACAAGCAACAGACATGAGGTGAGAGCTATCAAGGACATGTCCAATTACCATGGTTACCCAAAGCCCGTTTAAAGGGTTACTGCTATGGTCCGTAGCAGGTTTGAAGAAACAGCTTCACAAAAATGCATATTAATGAAATGTCAGTGCCTTTTGGGGACTTAGAGAGGCTAGGAGAGATGTGCTGAAGCTGGACTGAATTTCTCTCCAGGGTGGCAGGAAACAGGGCATCGTGTTAGATTCCATCTGGCCCTCCTTGAACATGGAAACTACTTCCACTTTATCTATATTCAAAGCCTACACAGAACAGTGGAGGGTAACCCCCTGCTTCACAGCACAACTCAGGTTCTCACAGCGCTGTCTGCGGCACACGTGTCTACGAGACCCACGTGGCACACATGTCCAGTGGCACACGTGATCGCGTCCAACAGCACTTGCGATCACAAACTAATAGCACACACATCAACTTCCAACAGCACACACAACCCCGTCCAGTGCCACACGCGGTCGCTCCTGGCAGTACACGTGATCAAGGGCAGTGGCACACATGATCACGTTCAGCGGCGCACGTGACCGTGAGGGTGCACGATCAGCAGGCTATTACTCACATTTCAGATTCCATTTGCTGTGTTTGCCATCCCTTACATAGGACAGAAAGATGACAGCTAGACTAGGGAATCCAATGAAACAATAATACATAAGAGGATGTTATTGCTATTAGTCCCGTGCTTCTGTCTGACTGCACCAAAGCAGCAGCTTACACACACACGCACACGCAAACACACCGTGCAGGTTTCTTTTCTGTCCTGTTCTTTGTTCAAATGAAGGCTGAGAAGGCAAATAATAATAATATTTATTACTATTATTATAATTATCATAATTATCAACCATATACTTTTCTAGTACAGCAACTTTTCTAAATACTAAAGGCATTTCAGATCTTATACAAGTACACAAACGTAATTATACAAAAATGTATGGTTTGCCTTCACTGCTTGCTAAACATCACTGCTCGCTTCCAGATGTGCTGCTCAGGATACTGACTACTAAAGGATACTGATATGGAGCGTTATTAAGTTTTCAGTATTTCACATTCAAACCTTGGTGTAACATGATTATCTATTCCACTGCTGCATAAATTAACCAATCAAAACTGTTTATATAAAAAGTTTATGCATTTGAAGGCAACTGGCCTATGGGGAAAAGCCTCCAGTCTACTCCAGTGTTGTTCAGTAGTTCAGCGTTTTCCCATAAGACAGTGTTGTTCAGTAGTTCAGCGTTTTCCCATAAGCCTGTGTTTCTCAGTAGCCATGATTGGTCCTGCTTTACAAGGTTAGGGATTTTGATCCCCACTGCAGTGGAGTACCTGCTGCACAGTGCTGTTTCTTCTCCAGAGATGGGTCAACTCCACCCTCCTCCCCCACACCACCTCTTCTTGAATCTGTCTCTCCATTGTGCACCACAATATTTTTCTCATTCAGCTGCCAGGGAAGACCACACTTTCCCACATAATACACACCTCATCTACAATCTCATGAATGCATTAGTTGCATTATTATTGATGCATGCACAGACCAGGAATCTTTAGTATTGACGGGAACAACATCAACAGAGCAAGGATGCACGTGGTTTGTTTTGTCTGATTGTTTGTTTGCTTGTTTTATTTACTACTCAGTAACAGTGGAGCATCAGGCTAAAGGCATAATCACAGGGAGCTAATTATTTACACAGTAAACAAGGTTGAGCTTGTCCAGGCTCCACTGTGAGCATTAATGTCCGGAAGCAGAGGGTGACCGAGTCACGTGATTGCTCTGACCAAACGAACAATGTATGCGGTGTATCATGAAATTAAATAGTACTATTCAGTTATATAGTTAATTGTATCATTCGTACTTGGGGAACTGTAAATAACATCAGAATTGACCTCATTCACAGCAGGAGAGGATGTGCAGAAAACATCACCTGCTTCACAACACGATCTTGCCATCAACAATCACAAAGCTCTGGGAAGGGACTTCAGTTCAAATCATTTTCAATGACCACTGCTGTACTTCTGGATGAGGCACTAGTTATAGGCCAAAACAGGCGGTTTCAATCAAGAACTCTTAATAGTTCATGCACGATAATGCTGATGAGAGCAGTTCAGATTCCTCTGCACTCACTGTAGCTGCACAGCCATCTGCTTCAGGATGTCTGAATCCAAGGATCTGGACTTAATTTTGTTCACTTACAGTATGTACCCACTCACCAAAACCTGTATCTACATGCTCCACTGAGAAAGGCTCTGAGAAACGTGTTTTTGTAATATAGTAAATGTATACTTGCACAAGAAGGTTAATAACATTGACCTAAAAATGTAAAAACTTTTCCCAAATTTTTCATCTATTTAGACTGTAAGAGCAATTTTGTAATTTCCACCGCTGTCTCGCACTATTTTTTAACAAAGTTCTTTCCCAGTCAGGTTTGATTTCACCTGGAGAAACGTCCACTGTAATATACACTCCAGTACAATCTAAACGTACTTTGTATACTCTAAACATACTTTACACTCTAAACATACAATCTGTACGCCCTAAATGTATGTTGTCTGTACAATCATGGTGCATTGTGGTTAATATACTAAACTCTGCGGAGAGTCAAATCATGCTCTAAGATGGCTGACATTCAAAATGGTGCATTATATGGTAAAAAAGGAAGTAATATCAGACCTAGCCTATGCCTCCCTTAGTATAATTTCATGCAGACATGTCACCATGAAACAATAGATCACAGCACTGTAATAAAGGGATCTGCCTGAAACACAACTCATACATTGTTAGTTACATTTCTGAGCCAGTGATCTTAAACTCTGTCTCGATTATGTTGCCTGTTGGAGGCAACATCCCTAAACAAAACATACACACAGACACAAACACTAATTACAGGGACGGGGAAAACAGGGGCACCACAAATGACTTCTCCGCCCCCTCGAGCCCTGAGTTGAGTCACTGCTTCCCCTAATGAAGTGACAGAGAACACACACACACACAGGCACGTCCACAAACGCTGCTGGTCCTCAGACAAAGCATTACCTCAGAAACATGTGGTTGGCTTAGAAATAAGTAGCAACCCTGACAAGTGAAACAGCATTTACTTCTGATAGGATTACAAGAAGATTGTTGTACTCTACAGCGCATTAAAATATCAAGTTATTACCTACAATAAGCATCGTAGATAATAACGTGCATTAGCATTAGCCCATTACTGTGATAGGTTTGATGTAGTTTTGCACCACCTGAAGTAACGACTAGCGAACAGAGCAAAAAGACAATCTAATGTTGCCACCAAACAGCACAGAAACACTTTGAACAGTATGAACACACCTTCCCGAGGCCTCTCACTTACCCCGTGGTGCAGTCTCAAACACTGGGCTGCTTTCTGTGACACATTTTCTTGTAGGCACTTTCCATAAGGCAGCGCTGTATAAATATCAGCCAGTCAAGCTGATGTATTGTTCGGAGACACTGGGCGACACCGGGTCCAGTGAGCGCTCTACGGCTTTACAGCTACAGCTATCCCGATCAACTGAACGTCTGCCAGCAGTATTCGTTTCACCCTTTTTTCTTGTCTGCTCCACTTCAGGTTTTACTTCTGAATGCAGTCCTTGTTTTTAACACTGGCTGTGGTCCACACTGTACTTGCATTCTAATGTGTTAATTATCATCATAACTTCAGCTAATAGCTTTCTGGGTGCTGCTGGTGGGGTTCCAGTACTGAGGTTTAGTACTTTAGTATTGAGTATAGCTTTAGGAATTGCTTTAATATCTACTCAGCAAAGGAGAAATCACTTGTTAGAACTTTTCATTATTTTCATTACTGTAATTTAAAAAAGGTTCTTTGGTTAAAAACAAAATGGCCATATTGTTCCGCATACCTTATACTGCATATTTTATATGCTATTTTAACTAGTGAGATTAAAATATATATCTTTTAGAAAACTAAAAAAAAAACGTATTTGTGAATTTACTGATATTGGTATGGAGAAATACAAAAAAAGGTAGATTAGAGAGTAGTTCACTGATTAAAAGCTCTCTTTTGCAACAACCAGAAACTATTTGAGCAATCAGGAGACTAAATGGGGATTTTACTATAGAAAATAAATAGATCAGAATGAAGGGCTTTCCAGATGAACCTACTACGCTAAACATTTGTGGAATGACAAATGCAACCATTACTCTTAACAGATGAGAGCAGCTCATGCACCATCTAACATAATCGAAAAGTAGATCAGAAGAATCTGACCAGAGATCCCTAATTGTGGCAAAAAAAAAAATCTAATCTTAGGCAGAAGAATGAGTATCACTTTGGACACTTTGTAACTATAAGATGACACAAGGCTTTTGAAAAAGACAAGCTCAAGGAGCCAGGAGCATTTTCTTCTACTGTGGAAAATGCAGTGGGGTACAGTATAGGTAATTGAAAGGTGACTTTAAACCTTCTTTCTAAAACGCTTAGGTGCTTAGGCAGAGACATGACATTTCAGGGGAAGCATTTATTTCTTGCATTTTGAAAGAGGACACACTTGGTTGCATTACAAATGTGATCTACCAACATCTTTCTAAGAGAATTAGGCTTTTGCCACAAGTGTCTGGTTGTATTACAGTGAGGTGATGATTTCTTTCTGTGTGCTGAATAGTCCTTATTGTGATTAAGTCGGCCTTCTTTGAGGTCCAGCAACATGGGTGTATAATTGGTTTTTCTAGTGTATTATCAAAGCATTCTACAATGTCAAAAACACCCAGGAATTATCTGCAGACATGTTCAGACATGTTTCTCTCTGAGTATCCATGTGTATGTGTGTGTGTACAGGATTTTACTGTACATAAACTGCAAAGCTTCCCCAGCAGCATCTACCTCAGGGATACCACCACCTGAACAAACATATCGGTATGTCATCTCCAATGTCGTGGAAACCCACTTCAAAGAGATCCTCCGCGTCAGGGGCTGACATCCTCGAGATCTGAGGCTCTTTCCCTGGGTCACTTCTTCAAAAGCAACACTCCTTCCCAGTTCTGCTGTACATGTTTATTCAGAACGTGGAGGAGGATTCTCCTTCTCCTCGCTTTTCACCCTCTTTCTTTCGCACGCACATCTGTCACATGTCTAGCGGAAAACAGAAAGAAGAGCCGAAAGGGGGATGTAGTCCCCGAGGAAGCTGACGGCTGTGTGGCACCGTCACAAGAGGAGGAAGGTAAAAGCTCATTTCCAGAAACAACTGGGTTGGACTGAGTGGAAGAAAAGTGTAAAACACTCTTTAATCAAAGGAAAGAAAGAACTGAACAGCTTGTCTACATCCTGGTTCTTTCTGTGGGTCTAATTTCTTAAGTAAAGGCAGTGTAATAAGAAAATTGCTTAATTATTCAGTAGACTGGACCCACAAACATAACAAACAGTACTGGATAATACTCCCAGCAAGCCTCAGAAGAGGCTCTGCTTAATGCAGAACTGTGGTAATGGCAGCTGTAAACTGAAGCAGAATCCGATTTGCAGTCCGACCTCAGCCAGATGGGATCCATAAGTCTGTTAATGCCAGTCAGGTGTACTCCTGTACAAAGGAAGGAACCATCATCTACTGTAGTAGCAACTCAGAGCCCCAAAAGGACATTCTTACTGCATTTTGCTCACTTGCTGGTTTTCAAGCAGCCTTTTAAAGCTCCCTTGTGTAACAATGGATTTAATTTCATTTGGCAATCTACTCCACATATGTGCACCTATGTCAAGGTACAAGCCCCTTTTTAAATAAAGAAGTGTGATGAGTCAGTGTCACCATGCTGGAAAGGACTCAGATGTATTTAATTATAGCACTCGTCTTGCACGCACACACAACAGAAGACGCACCTCACCTCTCTACCCACTAGATTAACCAGTGTGAACACACAGTTAAGAGCTTCTATTCTAAGATGGAGAGCTCATCGCCACTCTTATAGTGCATTACTGTATTTGCCTGTGAACTGTGTAAAACTCTTAAACCCCATTCAAATGCACTTAGAAGGAAGCTGGGAACACATACCATAGTTCAGGAACCTCCAAATAAAAAGTGCACAGAAATTTCTTACTAATTTTGGGATTTTTGGACATATTTTTGTGTCGAAGCCTTCATCATTAGAGAATGGAATGCAAATCATGTGAGACAAAGTCCTGAAAGAAAAGCGTTTACATAATCTACAACCTCGCAACCTCAGGAGCTTTACAGCTCCTAGTGTGTAGTACTGAGGACTTAACACATGCTCCCATACATATCTACATAGTTGGTGACCACCAGTACAAAAGAATGAAGCTGGGGCATTTGAGCTGCTTGAGCAAGTGGATTTTGGGTTGGGGAGTTAATGTCAGTTCTAAGGCATCTGTTGACATTTCATTATTGTTATTAATACCAGCTGAGACCACAGTTACCAGACACTGCTGGGCATGACACGCAGACCTTTCCTTTCTTTATGTAAATGTGCCACAGAGGATTGTGGGGGATTATGAAAACTAGGATCCAAGGATTGCTCACAATCACAATGACCTTGTAATCAAAGAGAGACAAAGGAAGGTAGAAACAGTGGCATAAACATTCATCTATGTGTCCTGCATAACAGTGACTAAAAGCAGCCTACAGCTAGACTACAACAGAGGACACAGACTGCAAACTGCAAACAGAGAAAATTCACCTTAAATACTTTCACAGATATACTAATATAAAATACACTTCTTAAATGTGTGCATATCTCTACAAAGCTCTATCTCAGACAGTCTGAACCACACAAATGTCACAAGGTTAGAAACACCATGTTTATGGAAATCTCTGCTGCCCCTCTCTCTCCCTGTCTTGCGCTCTCCACCTCTTTTTCTCTCTCTCTCTCCCTTTCTCTCTCCTTCTCTCACCTGCTTTTTTCATTTTACAAAAACCAAATCTTCATCTGCTCCCCCTGCACCGATTCAGAGCAGCAGTACAGTGATCAAGAGAGGCTTTAGTGACTCGCCCGCCCTACCTCTGTTCTTTAGTGACTCGCCTGCCCTACCTCTGTTCTTTAGTGACTCGCCTGCCCTACCTCTGTTCTTCTGCCACGACAAAAGATATCAGATCAAACAGGGTGTAGAAGCCCGTTTACACAGCCCAGGCTGCTTCATTAAGACTTTGACGCATGTACCCAGGAAATTAAGCGATGGGGCAATGTGTGTGTGTGTGTGTGTGTGAGAGAGAGAGAGAGAGAGTCCTTGTTTGCGCATGTGTGTGTGTGTGTGTGTGTGTGTGAGTGCTTGTTTGTGCATGTGTGTGTGTGTGTGTGTGTGTGTGAGTGTGGGTGAGTGGGTGGGTGGGTATAACCCAAAGCCAGAAAGCATCTTCATGATCAAGGCTGAAAACAGGTAATTGGTTTGTGCCAATTCGCTCCATGGCAAACTCAAAATCACCCAGTGCTACAGCATCTGTTGTGTCATTATAAGACTTCCTGCTTTTTCAAACCACCAGGACCATACACTATGTGGTTTATTCATGCTTGTCTCTAAAGCAGAACTGCTGGGTCTTTCTCTATGTGGCAGAGAAGCTTCCTTCTTATCTCCTGTGTACTGTGTCACATATCAACATATCAATCAGGGCATACCCAGCTCCGCTTCCTAGGAACCAGAGCTTCCTGATTCAATTTCCCCTAGCACCACAAACATTACCACTGACCAATCATCAAGCCCGTTCCCAGCCCTCTCTTACTGAGCAGAGCTGTCCCTTAAAAACTGATCTGTGGCCAGCAGTGAGGTTTCCATGATATATTCAAAATTCCAATTTTATTAGGTAAAACTGATCCTAGGACAGAGGGAAATTGTGATCTTTGTCCAGGGGCATGGAGAAAGCAGGACCCTTTGAAGACTATAGGTTCCCCCCATTCTTGACTAAGAGTGATGTTCCTTTGGATTACTTCCTTTCTGCAATTCTTGTGAGTCTACTACAGTGCAGTGGATCTGATGAATATATAAAAATCTGTCAAAATTTATTTCAGCAATCAACATTTGGGAAAGAGAGTTTTATTAAACAAGCCTTTACATGAAAGAGAGGGAGAAAAAGAAACAGATTTTCATGAATCTTCATTTTTATATGCGTGATTGGGCATCTTATCAGTTGTAGAAATTTTTATGGAGCTGTGAATCAGTCTGCATAAGATGTTACATGCACAAAAGCACTATTCTAAAGAGCACAGTGCGAGCTCAGTTCAGTCTAATCCAAGATCAATTCAGTCTAATCCAATATCAGTTCAGTCTAATCCAAGATCAATTCATCTAATCCATGCTCAATTCAGTCTAAAACAAGATCAATTCAGTCTCATCCAAGCTCAGTTCAGTCTAATCCATGCTCAATTCAGTCTAAAACAAGATCAATTCAGTCTCATCCAAGCTCAGTTCAGTCTAATCCATGCTC
>JAOXYF010000014.1:6342814-6365060 GCA_028565775.1 Sternarchorhynchus goeldii | reverse complement strand
AATTCAGTCTAATCCAAGATCAATTCAGTCTAATCTGTGCTCAATTCACTCTGGATTGAGCACATTTCAGTCTTGAGTGAACCATCTCCTACTCTTGCACATCTGCACACAGTCACATGCTTTCACATCTCTAGGAAAACTTTGATGTGGTTAGAAAGAAGCTAAGAGGACACTGTGTTTCTGAAGTGTGGCCAAATGACAGGACCAGAAGTCAGGTGTGTCCAAGCAGACTGTGGCTCTGCAGATACAGTAGATACTAAAGAACAGACTTGGCTTTGACCAGATGACATTATTAATGTAGTTTTCTGGGCCATCACAAAGTGTGATCAAAAAGTAAAACTTTACAACACAGAATAGAAATTAAATATTTGCATGACATCAAGGTACTTGGAGAGAACCTGAGAAGACACCATGCACCTTGAACAAACCCTGGGAGTCTTAAAAAGCAGTGGTGGTTAAAGAGAGATCCATTGAGGAAGTGGAGCTCCCAGCAGACCAACCTCGCTAACTGCTCAAACCTGAAGCTAGTGAGCCACCACGAGAATCTCTGCTTCAAATAATCTTTTGGTTCAAGTGTTGAGATCCTCTATGGGTATAATTCCTGTAGGGTTCACATAAAATACCAAAGGCCAATTATGAACAACTTATAAACAGTATAATATATTACAAGGGGTCATGTTTGGAATACATGTTGCTTATATTCCAACATAACATAACACTTTCCATACACTTCACAGAAACACATTGCTGGCTACGTACTGCTCTGTTTATTAGACACACCTTGCAGGTGTATTTCTCAGGCATTCATTTACAGGCAGCATTACATCTGTCACCATGCAGAAGCTTGACAGGCCCTTCCATCCTGTTTATCACTGGATAATTCCGGAACACAGGCCCACCGCTGAAAGGACATGATTCAGGTGGCGGGCCATTCTCAACACAGCAGTCGGTGTCGCCGTGGCAGCCGGAGTGGGCGTGTCCCTTGTATTAGTTTATCGGGCACAGCAGTGTTGCTGGAACTTTCACACATCATGTCAGTGTCAGGTGCTGGTGTGCCACGCAAGGATTTCCAAACAACAGCAGTCACGTGTATAAAATTGACCGCTGATAAAGAGTTAGAGGATGATTAAAGTTGTGCACGTCAACAACATTACATCCACAAAGCATGTGCAGTAAATAAATTCTATTAAAAACAAAGATGCACAGTCCTGTTCCATCCACACTGTTTTCAAACATTAGAAGTAGCACAGGAACTGTTTGTTCTGGGACTGTACAAAGCCCTACTAAATGTGCCCCAGTGTTTCGCAAGCAGTAAGCCACAGGAGAAAACACAGGGGAGAATGTGCCAACATCTCCCACCGCCCCAGTGGGGAGTGTAAAGCTTTGCTCCACTGTGCCATACGTCCCGCTGAGGAGGTGCCAGGATCCGAGAGTCTGGATGCCAACACCGTAGGAGTTCGACTCCCATAAGACCGGGGAGGCAGATTGCTTTGGAGAAGGAATAGTGGGGTTGATGGATATCGTTGGCTGACACCCAAATGACTCGTTAGAAATATATTTCACATGCTGAAGTGCTTTCACTTAAAGCTGCCTCTGATCTCACAGTAATCTTGTATTTGCCTTTATTTGCCAAATTACCACGACAGTGGTGGATGATTCCAGATCAGCCATGTCTTTCGGTCGCACCACAGGACCTCACTATGGACACTGCAATCTGCACCACGCCAGAGTATGACCTCTGAAGGACACAACAGGTACTTTTTCCCATGGAGAAACAGGACATGTCTTGCTTACCCATCGCACAATGACCGTAGGATCAGCTGCCAGTCCAGCCAAGATTTCTCCCTCTACAGCTGATCTCCGAGGGAGCAGAGAGGAACATGCCTGATGGCCCTCCACACAAGCACACATACACAACGGCAAACTGATCTCCCACAGAGCTTATCCATGATGCCATGGGGTGCCACTCGCTAGGTGCACCAAAAAAAATAAAAAATACAACAACAAATGCACCAGTAGCATAAATAGCTTGTTTTCCTTTGTCTGAAGGACAGACGTGGGCCACTCATGTAGAATTTTAAAAATAACAATGTACCTACTGTGCTAGTGGTCAGCTGATAGAAACGAAACGTGAGACGAAATGTAGTGTTGTCATTAAGGGACTCCGGATTCTGACGTCAGTGCCGAACTGGTGGAAGCAAGACCACGGTGGCATAACCACTCTATGGTTCACGGCATCTCCGAAAGGAAAACGGATAACGTCCCTCTCGGGCAGAAGCACAGTCAGTACTGGAGTTTGCTCAGGGGGGCCTTCCCTCCAGCTATCGTGCAGTCTAGCCTACACCTAACGTTAATGACACACTCGGCTTAGCGAAGCAGGACGAAATTACCCAGCGTAAGAGCAGGTATAGGTAGTCGGTATTTTCCTGTGTGGCGGGGTGCAGTGGTCATAATCTCAGCAGTTGGCTCCACTTTGCCTGTCTGTGGTAGAACAAACGGAGCACCTGTGCTATCAGAGGGGAGTGATTACAGTCATTAACACCACTTACAGGACCTGTAATGGACAGGTGAATTAGCTTTAGCTCGAGCTACACATCCTGAGTTCTCTCTCTCTCTCTCATCTCTCTAATTTCTCCCTCAGCATCTGAGTCAGTGGTCTGAGTATGGGAAGAGGACTCATCCCCACAACCCCAGGGGGCAGGGCTTGGTCCCAGAGACACGCCCCCAAGTGCTCGTACATCAGACCTTTTTATTATTTACTATTTTGTTCCAGAGTAGCAAATTATGGATTTTACGAAAACAACATAAATCCAGATAAGGAATCCACAAAGAGAGAGGAACAGCCATGTTGGGGATAGAATGTTAAAAGGAAATGGAAAAAAAAGGTAAAAAAGCCAAGCAGTGCATAAACATATCTAAAACATATCAAAAACTTGCTTAGAACGTGTTTAAAACATAGCTAAATCATTCTAAAAAGATAATGCATTGTATTATCACAGCCAGATGTTGCCAAATAGCCAGAAATAAGAAGAGAGAACTGGCAAACCCCATAGCTGCTCGAGCAATAGAACATCAGGTGTTTTCTTGTCCCTGTCCGATGGGCATAAATTCAACCAACGTCTGGCGCTCTTCTCTTCACTTCATCACATGCTAAAATACCACAGTGATGATGACAGGAAGTCCAAAGCCTGGCGAGCTGCTCGTCTCAAACCTGGTTAGAAATCAATGAATTTCCAAAAGAGTAGACTGTCCGCTGACTCCCATCTAACTGCACAACGCAGTTTGGTGTTTATGTTAAGGATCGAACCATCACTGAGCACCATCACAGAGGTGGGCGGGACTAAAAGAAACGCACGATCCTGAGTGGCCAGCATTTCACATAAGTGATGATCTTTGAGCACTCACTCTCTATTACATTCTCTTTTTGCTGGACTGAACAAAGCCAGTGGTGCCGATGCTCCTGGAGATACACTGGACTTCTGCTTCACGACAGAGGGGCACGGGCTGAATCCCTAGGAAATACGTCTTTTTATTTTCCTTGGCACAGGCATCACTGTTTTTCTGGGACTAACATTCCTGAAGAGTCTACATTCTGTGTTTTTTTCTTCTTCAAGAATCAAATTTGCTGCTGATGAATGACTGTAATTATTTATGTTTTTGTGCCATGGTTTTATTCACAACACAGTACAAAAACACTTGAGACCATATTAATAAAAATCATAGTGAGTTAATGGCCCTAAGTAATTAACCGTAAACCCTAAAATAACCAAGAAAATGCAAGTAGGCTATGTTTTGTTTCTAATCTAAGTATCATGTTCTAGTAATCATGAAAGACAAATACAGCCAAAAAATATGTTCCTCGGTTCCTCAGTGTGGTACTGTATTTCCTACAGTGTTGACTGGGCAGTCTTGGGTATGAGTAACTCAGTTAACCGGTGTGGGGTGGATGTAAGGTGTGAAATTGTAGGAAGTCCTCTGAAGGAAGTGCTCTGCTGGATACCTGGCTAGACCACAACAGACCACACCAGATCACAATAGACCACACTAGACCACACCAGACCACCCTAGAGGCTATTGATAAGGGTGTTGGTCTACACCACTCAGCAGCTCTACACCACTACATCAGTTATGTTGAAATTATGGTCATTTTAAACATCTTGTAAGTTATAAAAGCATGTGAAAAGTTACAATGCAGTGGTCCATGTTCCTGCTCACTGTAACATTTGATCTGCCTGAAACTTGGTTTACAGACTTAGTAACAGTTCATCTGTCTAAATGGGTTTGGTGTATTCCATCAGGCAGGCCTGCCATTAACCTTATCAATGCATTCCCTGTAAGGGGTCTAAATCTGTGATACTTTGTCACTCAGTCTGAACTAATGCTGCAGTACCCCACAGCCACCAAACTACTGCAGTGTGAGAACCCTCAGGCTGGGTTCCTCTGTTGGTATGAACACTAAGCTCTGGCAGACCAAGGTGTCTCGCAGACCTTTGTTGGCAGCGGGGAGAAGGTGAATGAAGACTGACGTCAAACCCGCCGTGCCTGATTAATTTGCTCTACTGTCTCCTTGGCGACATGCGCTCAAAAGCAAAGCCGACCTGCGCTGTGGTATGGTGACCTTCATCTGCTGAGCACCAGTCAGCGGTGTAACCTCGGCGTTCGCGCCTGACGCGAGGGGAAAATCGGTCCGGTGTCTCAACAGGATGGCTTGTGGTGGACTTGGGGAGATGGCTGGGATTGGGCGGGCGTGCATGAATGTTTGATTGGTGTGAGCGTGTGTGTGTGTGAGTGTGACTACTGTACGTTTAGAAAGTGCTATAGTGTGTGTGTGTGTGTGTGTGTGTGTGTGTGTGTGTGTGTGTGTGTGTGTGTGTGTGTGTGTGTCTTGCTGTTACAGATCCTCTGCAGCAATAGCAGTTGTGCTTGGGGACACTGACCTTGGTGTGCCTGTGTGTTCCACACTGGCAGGCTGTAGAAGCCTGTGGCAGCCTTTTATGAATGAGCAAACATGCTCAGCATTCTAATGCTGTCATGGAGACCTGACCCAAGCCTCAGCCTCGCCACATAACCCCGCCCTCCTTGCAGGACCCAGCCACTCCGCAGCTCTACTTTTATAAAGTAGGTGGGGGAATTGTAATAAGCCCCCCCCCTTCCTAAAGCTCTGTTTTATTAAAGGTTAAGGTAATAGCTAAGCTGGCTACCAAAGCGTGTCTGTA
Source organism: Sternarchorhynchus goeldii (assembly GCA_028565775.1). Taxonomy (NCBI): domain Eukaryota; kingdom Metazoa; phylum Chordata; class Actinopteri; order Gymnotiformes; family Apteronotidae; genus Sternarchorhynchus; species Sternarchorhynchus goeldii. The sequence continues at coordinate 6,359,844 of JAOXYF010000014.1, read as the reverse complement.
TGGTTTCTTTGTGTAAACATCACGTTACCAGCTGTAAGAGACAAAGAATACAGGGTGGAAATTATCGTGTATTAAATAACTTTATAATAGTTGCCTATAGCTTCTCCTGACACACATCATCGCCACTGGCACTATTATATCTCTTTTCGTGACATCAGAGACCTGTATCAGAAAACGTCTGAGCCTACTGTACTATGACTACTACATTTAAAAGTCCTTACTTGAAGCACAATAAACACTAACATGTCTAAGGCATGACTGTCTTAATGTTTCTATCAGCCATACCTCTCCATGTTTCAAATGAAGCCTTATTAAGCTGAGAAGGTTGCTGACAACACCATCTCTCACAGAGCCGTTGTCTAGAGACTCTGATTGGTTGTGAAATTCAGAAAGGCTGTCAAGTGTCCAATGAGCAGTCAGGGGATGAGTTTCCCCCTGTATAGCTGGACAGCCCCCCATTAGGATAATTACAACATAGCCAGATTTTGCCGCCACTCACACAAAGTGTCAGTTGTCAGTTATCCAGTACTGTTACTGAATTCCACTCAATTTTAATAGCCAACACTTCTCTCTCTCTCTCTGTCTCTCTCCTTCTCGTCTCTCTCTCTCACTCCATGAAACAATCCATGCGTAACCCGTGGAGGACAGCACAGGGTGGCTACTTTGAAGGATCTAAAATCTAAGATAAACAAATATTGACTATCACAGCATAATCAGATATGTGTTACTTCATTGGTTTGATGCGTTTCAGTTTTTTATTCTAGAAAATACTACAAATAAGCAGTTGTGTCCAAACTTTTGACTGGTACTCTTTACCATCTCTATTTTCTTTAATATACCGACTCTATTTTCAATGTTATTTGGCTCGTAGAAGTTGCCCAATCTCTTATCTGAGATTTGTGGTGAAATTGTTCTATAAGTAAAACAGACTAAGTGAAAGTCAAGTTCCAAGTTTGTTCTAGAAGTCTCTTTTGTTGTTTATTAGCATGGCATTACAGAGTCTCTTTGAATTGCACAGTGTTTATTGTTTTGTTTAGTTTTTTTGGAGAATGTTTTGCTGTCACAACTCTGTAAAGTCTGTAAAGGTTCATTTAAGCACCCAAATTCCAAGCCTCAGAAATTTATACCTTCCACAAATATATACCTACCTTTTTCTGGCTTGATTTCAGAGTCCACACAATGCAATATCATTAGAAAATTCTGAGATTAGTAAGTGCACGGACTAACAAAAACACCAAAATGCAAAATCAAACTTGTTCTGGATGAAATGTGTTTATATTTCATATTACATAATAATGCCAGGGGTGTCGATTTGATAGAGTAAAGGAGTGTGGGGTGTCAATTTCATATAGTAAAACTGACTTATGTATAAGCATCCAATGGCAAATGCTATTTTTTTTTTCAAAGTCTTCGTTCATTTCTCATTGTTTTGTCTCATTTTCTCATTCAGTTCTCATTTTTCAAATCTTAACGCTACAGTATTCACAAGGGCTGGGACAAGACCAAGGAGGGGTCCACAATTAGACCCATGGAGTAATAACTCACCAGAAGGAGCACAATTAAATCCAAGCAAGGAGTCTCTCTGTAAACATGATGAAGTGAGAGTTTGGATCAAGAGAATTAGCATTTTAAAAGGCCGTCTTTATCTTATATAATAGCTGATGTGGAATGCCATAGGGAGAATGCAATGATGTTAAGTCTATGGCAGGCCTTGGCAGCAATTCGATCGCTGTTGGCATTATCAGGTTACAGCTGGGGCCAACTTTCAGAGCAGGAGTTTTACAATTACATTAGTGTAGCCCATGCATGAACATAATGTTTCACTGTGGCTGAAGTGCATACAGTGGAGAGAGAGAGAGAGAGAGAGAGAGAGAGAGAGAGAACAGTTGTATGATCAATGTCTTAACATAAACATATAAATCATAGGCCTACACTGATTAAAGAGTTCAGTGAAGTGAAAGTGCCTGGTGTACATATCGGCTGTTCCATGCATGCATCTTTATTCTGAGCTGCCAGACACCTTTCTTACCTGGGCTCTACTCTCCAACACTCGGAAGTTATGAGTCACTTAAAGTGGTTGTTTTACAAGAGAGCAGGAAGCATAACAGCAGCAGATTAACTGCAGCACAGTAATTAAATGCTTCAGCCGACGACGGGATCAGCCGTGACAGGATCAGCCCGTGACGGGATCAGCCGTGGCGGGATCAGCCGTGACGGGATCAGCCCGTGACGGGATCAGCCGTGGCGGGATCAGCCGTGATGGAATCAGCTGTGACGGGATCAGCTGTGATGGGATCGGCTGTGACGGGATCAGCTGTGATGGGATCGGCTGTGGAGTTACTGGAGAGCTGGTCAGCCCGGACAGCTGAGAAAATGGCAGCGCAGGCTAAACTCAAGCAGTTAGTCACATGACGTCCTGCCTGTGCAACACGTGCCCCGCCTCCTTGCTCGAGGACCACGGGGCTTATGAGGAGACGTGTTGATGGGAAGAACTCTGGTCGTCTGAGCGATTTTTACCCTCTGCCTTACTGTTTCCACTCCTGAGAGCTCTTCAAGTAACCACTGCCGATAGCAGGGAGGTCCGAGAAACTCTTCCCGTAGCATGCAGACTGTCACCACAGCCGTGCTTAACTCAATACATCAGCTAAGAATAGCACACCACTGAATAAGAACATGTCTGTACCCTCTCCTCACCTGGTGTGTGTTCCCCTCTGTAAACGGTTGGCCCCTGCTGGACAGCACGTTTGCCACTGTTCTTTTTCTCTTTTTTTACCTCCCCCCTCCCACTTCTGCACAAGTACAAACATATACACACATGCATGTATGCACACACACACACAGACACACACACACACACACACACACACATGTAAGCGCCACTTCCTGCCACACTTAGTCAGTCGTGGTGCAGAGGCAGTGACTGATTAAATCAACCTGAGGGCTGATCTGGCTGTCACAGTGATTACCCATTCTCTCCCTCTCTCTCTCTTGCTCTCTCTCCCTTTCTCCCTCTCCCTCTCTCTCTCTCTCTCCTTCACTCTTTCTCCCACTCTTTCGATGCCTCTTTTCCTCCCTCTCCCTCTCTTTCATTGTCTGCATTTCACTCTCCCTCTTTCTCTCCTTCTCTCTCATTCTCTCTCTCACTCATTCACTCTCTTTTTGCTTAATCACAGTTGCAACTGGCTATTTCTTGCAGCTGCCTGCCAGAAGCCCAGACTCCCCACCACCTTCCTCCACATCATTGACTCCATTCAGAGTTGTTCAGGGAAACTGCTGTACCGGTGTGTGGAGGATGAACTGGGTACTGTCACAATCGCTCGCAGGAGGAGCGTCACAAGATCAGCTGTAGGAGGAGACTGATGCTTCGCACAGCCATTGAAGACATTGATAAGTTATGAATATCATTTGTAAAGATCCTTTAAAAAGAACTCAGCCTTGATCACACTGCCTATGATGAGTAAAATGCCCTTAAAAGCAAACCATGTCATTCTGTAGCAATATAAACATGCACACACACACACACACACACACACACACACACACACACAAACACAGTGGGGCAGTATATGTTACCATTAACTGCAATATAGATTTACTGTATAGAATTTCAAAAGTTTTCAATCTGGTCCACTCCATAGATTATGCCAGCTAATTTTCCCAATAATAAACCATATATGCATATGGCGTAGAGCAATAATGTCCAGCTCTAGAGCTTTGCCTTTGTTATGGGTTATTCTTCAATTTTTGCACCGTGTAATTGTATATGTGTTTAGATGTCGTCGTCATCTGAATTCTACGTATTAGTCCCTGAGTCACCTGTTGCTAGTACGCTAACTGGTTCACTTAAATCATTGTCGAGAAGCTCCCAACGTTTTTTTTTTATCAGATTAATGATGAACGGTCCTTTTTAAACATGATAAATAGACATACGCACAGTAATAGTGACGTGGCAGGAAAACTGTGTAGGCTATAGCAGGCCTAAAGATGGTAAACAAACACTTCTCCGCTGCCTGATTACCGTCGGATTAATACGACTGGTGGTGATCATGCTTTTATAATATTACGGAATGCTATCCCCTAAAATACTTTTTAAAATAGTAAATAAATTTTGTTCATGTTTGGTCGGGACCTGTCTGTACCGACGGAGCAATAAGTTCGCGCCTGTCACATCCCCGCGCCGTTGTTTGCTCTCGAGACATTTCAAACGGAATAACAGGTGGCCATGTGTGCTGGCCTCTCTGCCCGCGAGCGTTACGCACCTGCGATAGGAAGGACAGCTCCAGCCCCTCTCCACGCGAAAACCCTGAAGCGTGAATGTATGACAGCAGTAGTAGGCCATCGACCATGCTCAGCTGTCTTAATGATGAGCATCTAAAGTGCCAAGAACAATTTCTGACTTTATCACTTCCAAACACCTTATGACTTCAGCTTGTAAACAATGACATATAAACTGCTGCAGAATCATCGTTTTTAAAGTCAGACCATCACAGCGGAGCGCACGTTGGAAGCAGCGCTGTTTCAGGAGTCATATATAAAGCCTACAATCGGGCTACCTTGTAAATGATGACGTCTTAAATCGCGAACTGGTAGGGGGACCATCACGATCCATCAACCGTCTGCGACGGCGTTCTTTGCACAAATATAAAGTAAGCTAATTTAACCAAAGCATGGCTCTTTAAATAATTCGTGTGCTGATTGTGCCGACTTCAGAACCATGGACAGTGAATATTCCTTTCTCCCCACAGACTCTTGAAATGACGTTGTGAACAAGAATCTTTTCCTCGTCAAATTAACCAGTGATGAAACAGAGCACGTCAGCCTCTTATTCACCAGCTTATCTCCAACTCGCTGCTTCATTTTAAAAGGCGCCTCGCGCCAGGTTCTCGGTAAATGTTTGACTATCAATTACAACCCTGCAACAAAGAGTAGAGAATATGGCATGATCGTTTCCTTATCAGCGCAGAAACCACACGGCGAGCCATTTTGGGCCTTTTCCCTCACAGGGAGTGATCCATTTAAGATGACAACGGTAGCTCGAAATTAACCTTAATGTCAAGTTTAATGGTGTTTAAGAGGGCGCACTGTTTCAGCGCGCTCAGAGTGATGTGCAAACAAAGCTAAACGAGGCAAAGCTCTTCTGACAGATCAGCCGAGAAACCACTGTTGCCCTATTAGTGTTATTGAAATGTACTCAGTGTGGAGTGGGTCGGACGGGAACGAACACCTGGTAGAGCTGCTGCTGGCCTATCAGCCATTTCCTCTGCACAGTCAGAAAGGCGCCAGCACCTGTGCGCGCTATATAATGACGCACATACGTGGTAACATTGGCTTTGCAGCTGTTCGTGCACTGACATAGTAACCTTGGATCAGTGGCAATCGGTAAGACTCTCCAGAACTGCACGGAACATTGCAGACTATGTATTGACCATTTTACGTAAGCTACTGTATAGCCTGCATAACGTGAATGCAACATAAAATGAGAACTTAAATTCTTATTAGCAAAGACAAATCTTGATGTTATTCCAGAAGGGCATCCTGATCTTCTTTTTCCTGAAAAAACAGACTTTTGGCGACGTATCAGCACGATGGTCGCACAGCAGTTAAATCAAGCAAGTATCTAATATCAAATGCACTTTTGCCTAACAAGAACCATCTCCATGAAACTGTCATCAGTTACCATGACGACTAGATTGGAAGACCCAACTATATTGACTGAAAGCAGAGGAACTGAGAGAATGGAGCTCCGCGAGCCCTACCTTGCATTCGTCCATGCACGTCCTTACTGAGTACACATCCGTCTCGTATCGTTCTGTCATAATCTCAAATTCCTCGTATTTCTCCTGAGCGTGCAGGTCGTAGCGCTGGTACGCCTGGACGCACTCGCTGCATCTGGACAGATCGCCATTCATTATCACGTCAAGGCTGCAGGTCAAATTGTCAGGACTTGATAACCCGTAAAGCAAATCCATAAGAGAATAAGAGTTACAAAAGGAAAGGTACAAATCGCTTAGGTTCACCGACCGCGTCCCGTTCGGTTCCGAAAGGCCCATGCACAAGTGGTCAGCGTCGACAAAAGTAAAGCAGTTTTTGGACAAACTATCCGCGTGACAAGTTTCTAGTCTCCACGTAGGTTTGGTAGAATTCTCTATAAAAATAGCATCTTCGTTTCTTCTGAGGCTGCTGTTTGCTGAAGGGAGAATGGGTTTGTGGTTTACGCTTGGGTACGCGCCAGTGTCCACTGAGGCTAACTTGTCAGGCTCCTTGTCTCGGGTCCTTGTCGATTTGGCCTCGGCGCAGAACCACAGATGATCAGAAAGCAACACGGTTAAAAACAGGAGGGACGCCAATGACAGTCGCCATCGCTGGGCCCTCTCGGAGTCGGTGAAAGGCTTCTCGTTCTCGCGGGGTGCAAACCAGATTTTTAAGCCGTCATCTCGCTGCCGACACTTCCAAGCACCGCTGGTCATATTTTGGGAAAGCGCGGCACAGGCTGACTCCACCGTGAGGGCTTTTCTGCCACAATACTCATTGACGTGAAGTCTGTCTTGCGTCTTTTTCCCACTAAACGATGGCTTGCAAGTAGTCCTGGCTTACCTCCGCGATTATCTGCGATTCCCAATCAATTAGTATATTCAGGGGGATTACTGCGTACATTGTCGAACCCCCATTCTCCGCGATTCTCTAGAGAAAAACCCAGTTATCTGTAGCAACATGTCTCTCCCTTTTCGTCTATCACGGGTTCCGCTTTCGCCTTTGCGCAGACCCGCTATACGGTCGAGCCGCTACCTAGCCGCTCGCTCTGATTCCGGGGTTTCTGATTAGAAGCGCAGGGACTTGTTTCAACGCTCCGATTTTCGCTTCCGTGTCCGTGCAAGCTGGGCTCCTTTCTCTCGATATTAGCGGTCATCTTGGTCTAATGTTAAGGAGCCACCTCGTTCGCCTTGAACTAGTTACTGATAACAGGATGGTTTGCGTCACCTAAAGCGCTTTCAATGATCTGTCCTGGCGCACCGGCAAACATGCAAACTGTTGATACTAACACTTAGATCTGCAGTGACCATTTTCTGTTGAAAATCTAAAACGTCTAATTCATATCTTAATATATGGTGGACATGATGAGAATGCTTTCGACAAATAAAAAAAAAACAGTATCAACAGGTTTACGCAAATTAAAACAGCGACATGATTGATTCAATAAATGCAAATAAATTTCCAAAACGAATATATATATTCGTATATATAACAGGAGTATGCGTAGATTTAAATTTTAATAAAAATACATTTTGCATGTCAAAACAACGCCGTTCTCATATAAATTCAGAAGTTTAATTTTTTTTTTCGAAACGGACAACCTACAAATTCGTGCACCTAATTAGATATTCATTTCTCTCGTATATAAATTCTATGTCAGCAACATCAGAACATCAGGACACTCCCAGGAACAGATCGTAGCAATTGATAGTTAAGGGCTCTTTAAATGTCGTAAAACCTGGAAGTAGCATGGTGCACTTGAAACCCACAGCACTGCAGTTGTTTTATTGCAGTAGTCTACAGAAAATGAACCAAAATTTGAAAATAAATCTTTAAGTTGCTTTTTTACCACTTGTTAATAAGCAGGGATGAGTGTAAATGAATGTGAATGGTTATCTTTTATACAAGAATGCACAATGCTGATTATACTGGATAATAAAATGCACAGTCTTATATATCGATTAAACTTAGACGGTATTTTTATATACATGTGATAAGATCGTACTCTAGAATGTGTGTGGTTAGAGCAGACACCGGTTTACTTCACAGAAAGGATTTAGAAAGGTGAGCCAAAGCAATGCTCAGGTACTCAGCGGTTGGTACCTACTTTTCTATTTTGTCTCACAGTGGACAACCATATGGTATAGTGTGAACCTGTCACATGCACACATGAACACACACACACACACAGAGCATGTTTTGACCCAAAGCCTGGCACATGAGAGGGGACTAATCAACAGCATATGTGTTGTAAGCACCCAGCTCTACTGCCAGGTTTCTTCTGAGGTGGCTTGTGGTGTGTTTAAAGGGGTGAACTGGTGACAAAACCTGATCATGGACTGCAAGTGGATTTCAAGTTACACACAGCATATCTTGGCAGTAGATTATATTGCTTCAAATTATGTGCAAATATTACATACAAAGCTGTTGAACTACATTTTGAGTTGATAAGTCACTTCATTATAATTTGTTTAAAATGATCAGTATTAACTGAATTTGTATAATTCTCCATGAAAGCTGGTTAAGAACACAGCAAACAGTACAACACAGCTCAATGATATTCTCTCTGTTTGTTTAGCTGTGAAACAAATTGTCTGGTTGAATGTAGTCATTCTGGATTAATGCTGCAGGTCCCCAAAGTATAGGACTGATTTTAAATGGAGGACAACAGGTAATCAACAGCAAATTGTTCTTTTTGTGATGGTACATGTATATAATGGTATACTGTGGTTTTAGAAAAGCAGGGGATACCTTGACAGTTGCTTAATATGGAGAAAAAGAGAGACCGACAGAGAGACCGACAGAGAGACCAACAGAGAGACAGACAGACAGACCGAGACACCACCTGCTTATTCTCAAATGAAAGATACAGGGCCTCTGAAATTGGCAGCATTTGGCCTAGATTTGCTGGACTTGTAAAACTCAGCCAGAGTGTTCTGTGTGTCCAAATCTCCCAGCATCAAAGAGGGCTACCCTGACTACCTCTATTAAACTCTGACCTGGGCTGAATAATGAGAGAGAGAGAGAGAGAGAGAGAATGACATTGCATGGTTCTTTCATCATAGACACATGGTGAGTTGTCTTTCAACAACTGGAAGAAAATATGGGTTACCAGGTAAAAAAAAATCAAAATAAAAAAAATCCATGTGGGTTTTTAAAGACTGTTATTTGATTTGACACTGATTCGTCAATTCACTTCTCCCGAGTAATAAAGAGCTTTACCCGGATGTAAAATTGCGTATTGATCTTTTTCATAGAGATGTTAGTGTAGACAGGAAAATGGTTTCAAACTGCTTTGAGTCTTGTAAAATCTGATTTCAAAATTCAAACATTTTTCTTCGGAAGTGACATTTTTAAAAGAAGGTTCCAAAAATCAGCGCAGGTCCTTTTCTTAATTCTGTGACATGTTTAGAAATCTGTGAAAGGAAACTCGTACAGTCACAAAGCTTCATCTTCATGCATACTTGGGGGGGGGGGAAAGAAAACTCTCTTGGCAGTGCTGACTGAACACAGTGTGAATGCGTGGGGACCCAGCCTGCATCCTCCACAGTGAAGAGACCAGCAGAAGACGCAGGGAGCGTCACCAGTAGACAAAGCAGAAAATCAATACGCTTTTGACTTGGGCATTCTGTAGTTAACCTACCGGGGCTTTATCAATAGAAAGATAAAAATATCAGCTGACTGCTGGGTGATCAGCTGTTGAAAATAAAGCAGTATTTCCATATGCATAAGTCATAATACATAATACATGAGCACACACACACACACAAAGAAACCATGAATGAATCTCACCAATATATACAAAATCATGGCTGGCAATAGTAAAAGATAAGAATCTCTAAGGACAACAGTTTTGGGGTTTAGGCTTTAAGCAGCCGCTGAAGAAGTATGTAAGTCTTCTTTAGTGTTTAGACAATGTCAGACAGTGTTCAGGCATGTGAATCGAACCACCATATGTAACTGTGATTAAAACTACAAACAGCCAATCAGATGAGCTTAAAGTGTGCCACATGCTGACAGTTGATATGTCATTGAAAACTAGCCCCTCCCACAAACCGTTCTGGTTTGTCCTAATCTGTCTCACGTGCTGTGGTAGGGAAAAGGTGGAAGATCCATCCAGATGGTACAGCCTAGGGCAGAGCTGAAAGAAGAAAACTTTTACGTCACTTTGGCGTCATACCTTGGCAACGTGCCCGTTCAAGTATGTGGCGAAAGAAAACTGGATACATTACAACCTGAAGGCCTCTGAAAAATGTATGCCTTAAAGAGATACGTGCCTGTAATGGTTTTGGTGAAGCTGAGAGATACAGGATATACGTAAAAAAAAAATAAAAAAAAATATCATATATAATATATTTGAAGGCAGAATGACAGTATTGTAGTGGGATAATCGTGTTCATTCCCATTCTGTTCACACACAAGCATAGGTGTGTACACATGTATACAATGTGCATGCAACATACACACACATCGACTCACATACGTACGTAAACAGTCATGAGAAAACAAGTGATGTTATAAAGGTCAATGTCGGTACGTATATAATTTAATTAGAAATCTAAGTGAAAGGTAGCATGCATGTCTTTCTCATTTGCAGAAGCCTGTAGAGAACATGAGCCTGTAGAGAACATGAGTCTCTTCAGGCATTTCAATGTACTGTCACTCACTTTTGTACACCTGACAAATAAACCTGAAACTTGAAACTTGAGGGAAAGTATCTGCTCTGAGCCTGAAAAATGGGCACTTTGAAGAGAAAAGAAGGACTTTGAAGAAGACAGAAGGAACCCTACAGGAGCCAAGGGAGTTACCCTTTACCAAAGAAAAAGTGATTCGATTCACATTGTTAGTCTTTGGCAAGAAAACCCCTGCACTGAAGCATTTAATATTCTGGGGATGTTAACTATAATGCATTTTAATGAACTTGGTGCCATCCAGACAGACAAAATTTGTCCCCATTCACTCAGTTCTGTCCCCAATTCCAGAATCTCCTCCACAATCTATTTAGGAAAAGCTTCATCACTTCAAAAGGAAAGTTTGGAAGGAGGTCAGAGATGGCACTTCATCACTCAGACTATGGTTTTATGCTCACCCAAGAAATGGGCCATAGAGCAGAAAACCAACCCAGAGAGAGGGAGCTGGGGCACATCGAACCTCGGCGCTCTGGCTGGATCATGATATGTTCACCTCCGAAGCAAATGAAGGAGTGAGGACATCGGGAGATGGTGCTCCATAGTGAGATTCACAAATAACATTCAGAGGTGGAGCCTTGGAATCAACGCAAATGTTTTCTATGTAACACCTCGACACAGTCATGAGAAATAAAGACGTCGTATTCAGCATTTCTTCTAGAATTCATCGTTCTTTTGCGTTTATGGGTTTTTTTTTATCATCAAAACAGGTGTCGGTCACCAGGGTCTCACCCCATCCACATATAGTGGTGGAACCATTATAAAGCATCATTATAAAGCTCTCCCTCAATAGAAGTCCAACGGCCTGACGCTGCTGGGTGCAACAATAATAGCAATAAGAGCAGCATTTGGCAGGACGCAGAAGCGAAGGGGAGCCAGCTGGACTGAAGCTGAGGAACAGATCTGCACGCCTGCCTGTGCCTGTGTTCACACCGCTTTATTCCGCTTCATTCAAAAGAGATCAGAAACGGAGCACAACAAGGGAACGGGCGCCATTCAGACGTGGTAACCACGTCCTACTTCCTCAGCTCGGCAGAAAGACGCGCGTGAGCGCCCGCAAACACAAACACAGCAGGCTGTTCACCTCGATTATCCTCGATACACTCGCAAATAAATGCATTAAGTGACCTGCCATTCGTGCTCCTTCCACCAGTCAGGACCAACGGGGTCATCCACGTCCCCTGTGGGTGTATGCTGAAGACATTTAAACATCAGGACTCCCTTATTGGCTCTCGCTAGGCCCTTCACCTTTCAGTAACCTGCCTATAAGGTTTGTAAAATGGCCAGGGGGAGAGCCAAGGCCAAAATACAAGGTGCATCTTCAACCATTATTTGTCCTGCTCTTTGAGCCTTTTGTACAGAAATGGACCTTGAAGTATTGGAGAGGAGATTTTGGAGAGGAGGGGGTTTAGTTATACAAAAGCAGTCAGTGGACTCCCAGCTCGAAGGTAGCACGTCCCCAGAGCCAAGGAACATTCATTTGCAAGGCAAATCCAGCCATTATTAGTAAACGTCTGCTGGCTCTCTACATGGGGTGGCTCATTTCTGTCAAAGCTACATAACCATTTCCGAACAATTTATTCCTGACAAGGCCTGAAGCAATGGAAACCCTCTCTCCTGAATGTTTAGTGTATATTTCCAATTACCACTGCTAACTGATTAAGACGTCTGCTGTTCTGAGAACTGTGCCGTCAATTAGAGCTGGAGCAACATATGATGTTTTATGCTACTAAAAACAAACTTTTCTAACTCCTGTGACAAAGCAGACTTTAAGTCAGCTTGGCAGTTAATGTAGCATTCTAGGTATCACAATTTCAGTAATAATACATTTAGCTATTTCTGCATTTTTTTAAAGGATCCTGCTAAATATAAATCTCAAACCGTTGGTCCTTTCTACAAAATTAACCAGCAAAGTGCTCCCTCTACAGTTCACAAACAGTATATCTAAACCAATACATCACAAAACAGGGATGGATAAAGGCCATAACAGACAAAAATGAATTTGCACTGATCTGGGACCAGTTTTCTTTTGCCATAACTTAACCATAACTCGACCACAACCACAAACAGGTCATAGAACTGCAGCTAAGGGCGATGTTTACCAGTCTGGAGGCAAATAATGTATTACAGTGCAGGTTGACGCGGTCGGTCCCTCGCTACTTTGCTGACCTTTTCCACACAGGAACCTTTCAGAGATGGGTGCGCCCTTCCAGCGTGCGCTCAGGGGAGCCATTTCACCTCAGACTCTGGTTGTCCTCCTACCTGGCAGCTGTGCCCTCACTCACCTCTCCAAACCCTCTGGCAGCACGATTTCCTCATTCCCCCTGGATTACCTTTTATAAAGGGCTCTTAAGCTCCTCTCATCCCCCTCAGAGCTATGTATGTCCCTGTGTGTGTGTGTGTGTGTGTGTGTGTGTGTGTGTGTGTGTGTGTGTGTGTCAGGGGATGATGCTGAGAAACCTCTCATTTTCAGGTTCACTGAAATGGTGCTTTAAGAGGAAGAATGTCATCAATGCTTTTAATACAGCTAAAAGAAACAAACCAGGCAAGCTCAATATAACATATGTGAACATAATCCTCAAATCAAAAGAAATTTGATTTGAACTGCTATAACCAATACTAGGCAAGCTGCTATTTCCATTATGGAAAGAGCAAATCACTTTTCAGTATAGATCATGAAATAAATGTAAAACTGCTAAAAGAATTACTTAAACACATGTAAAACAATCAGAAAGTCAAACCACAGAAGGTATAAACTGTATGCTTGACAAGTCGTCTAAATGAAATTTGTCATGCTTTGCTAAAGAACCAAATGATGTAGGTTTCACCTCATTTCAGGTTAACACACCAAACAGACTGGTTTGACAGATGTAATTACACTGAATGTCTTCTCACATTGACAAAACCTTATTAATTACAATACAATCAAAATTCTAATTCACCTCACCGATCTTTATTCAACTTTCATGTCATATAGAAGGTAAACTATAAAAACCTGAATCATTATGAAACCATATTACATAAAACTTTTTTAAAAATTAATTAAAACATTCACATGATACTTGGTCAAAAATCCATAATGAATAAAAATGAAAATGTACATATTGATGTAAATCTCAAATGAAGCTAAAAATGCAGAAATTGCCTGTGCAAAATTACTATTGCTAAAAAGTCAAAGATGACCATCTCAACAATGATTATCTATGAGCAGGAGTCTCTAAATGTTATGTCATCTGATGCGGCAGCTTACACCATTACATGAGGTAGTCAATGTCATTCAGTAAGTGTCCTGCCTTAATAGAATCAGTTACCCACGTCTCTCTAACAATCTTGAACTTCTTCTTAAAGATGCGCCTCAGTGTCCGAAGGTCCAGCAATCTCTCTTCCCCCGCCACCACAACATGCGAGACGCCTTCTTTTAGTTTCTTTACCACCTTGCCTCCATGAAAGCGGAACTCCAAGGCCCGAATGTGCAAGCATGACTCACGGACAAAGCTTTCTGGAATTCCAATATCAGAACACCAGTCAAAGTAGGCACAACAAGGTCTAAACATGCTGGTGGGAAGGTCATCCCAGCCATACTTCTCTTCTAATGAAGCCATGCTGGGCACATCCATTTCCAAAGGTCTGACCCTGTCAAAGACCTCTCGCAGCTGCTGCTCATCTGTGTTGACATAGTAACTGTCTCCATAGCGGTCATACTCTTTGGCGAAGTGCTCCCTTGTAGAAGGTGACATATGGATCATGTGACGTGGCTGCCATGGCAGCACCTGTTTCCTGTCCAGACATTCTAGCAGCCAGGAGGCCCCCACCACATCATGTTGGTCTGCACCAATGAGGTTCTTCACCCTCATGTTCTCCACCCCAGCAATCACGCAGTATGTCTCCTTCCCAGGGTTCTGCACCACAATGCCACCACAGCGGACCACGATTTTCTCAAGCTCCGCCTTGGAATGCGTGTCACTTCCGCTCATCACACAGAATTCCACATCTTCAAACATGTCTGTTTCTTTGGTAACTGCAGACAGATCTTGGGACCTGAAGTGGTCGACGATACCGATGATCTTTTTGGGCTTGGGCCCAAGCTTACGCTTCTTTTTGTCTGGCTGGTCCAGGATGTGCAGGTGTCTGGACGCCAGCTTACCAGAGGCTTTAGTGCGGAATTGACTTAGCTCATCCAAGGTCATGCACTGATGCCATTCTTTGTCTTCTCTGATCCTCTCAATCCTGGGGAAACGCAATGTGCAGTTAGTTTTATACATGTCACTGGTTACAATTTCCGCTGCTTTGACCTGGATGATTACGGAATTCCGTGGCTCAATGTAAACCTCAGGTTTCTCTGTTCCACATAAAATGGCTGGAGGAGGGTCAGTCTTGCGGTAAACTTTCCAGTGTTTGGCCAGTTTCAGGCCAAGATCATAAAGCTCCTTCATGGTGTAGCCTGATCCAATGCGACACACTGTATGAAACACTGTGGGCTTCTCTCCAGGACCTGGAGTTTCTGCAACAGCACAGAGGAAGTGGGACAACATTCCACTCCGCCTTCCTTTGCCCCAATAGCCTCCAACTATCAGCAAATCCAGTTCATCCATCAGACCATCCACATACTCAGGTTTGATCTTCAACCAGCCCTCACCACGTTTATCTGGCTTGTAGATGGACATAGGGTTTTTTACCATGATTCCCTCTTCCCGGCTGTCAATGGCTTCATTGAGGGCATTTACAACTTCCTGCATGGTTTTGGCTTCGGTTTTAGGCACCAGCTGGATCCGGCCCTTGACAGGCATGAAGACCGTCTGGAGAGTGTCGTAACGCTTCTTCAGAGGCTCATTTCCAAACTTCTGGTCATTGACAAGCAGGACGTCAAATACACAAAAACATGTCTGTAATTCAGAGTCATCCACAAGCCTCTTGATGTCAAATTTACTGCCCTTTTGCATGAAGGTCTCTGTGGTGGGGTTGTAGGCCATCATCTCTCCATCCAAAATGCAGTTAACCACATGAGGCTTAAAAACATTGTGGATGTATGGGGTAAGGGAGCCCTCTAGTGGCGAAGCCCCAAACTGCTGCGTGTACTCAAATGAGTTACGTGTATAGTATTTATATACATCCCCATCCTTATGAAGTTGAATGCGTTCACCATCCAGCTTGGTCTCAACGTAGAATGGCTGGTTCCCCATCTGTTTCTCCACCTGACGGATGTTGGCCACAGCCGCCAGCATGGGTTTGAAGGCAGAGAAGAGACCAATAGACACATCAGTCAAGGTAATGGAGGGGTCATGAAGCTGCCTACACACCTTATCCAAGTCCGTGGTGACATTGTAGAGCTCTGGAGCATCTGGGTGGAAAACCTGGAGTACTGTTTCCTTGCTGATACCAAGCTTCATATCTTTGAGGATCATACGAATGAGCCACTTCTGCTCCACTGCTGAGCTCTGAGTAATCAGATGCAAAAGACTTTTCTTCACAAGGTCTTTCTGTTTGCTGGAATTATTCATAGCTACCGAATCTAAGAAGTTGTTGACCTCCTTAATGCTTAGGTTACCCTGGCTTGTGCATCTCTTTTTGAGGACAAAGTAAGCTGTAAGGGCAAAGTCTCCTGATTCCCCGTGAGATGTAGTGGGGGCTCTGTAATTGAGAAGCTTGCTTGCTTCTGGTCCAGTTTTGGGGAGGCCCAAAACCTCAATGTAGAGTTTGGCTAGCATGCTTTCTTTGATACCATAGGCCATCCTCTCCCTTTCAAATGGAGGCACAATGAGACGCATTGCCGGGTAGAATGAGTCTGTAGTGCTGGGACTGTCTTTGTGAAGAGCAGCATGAAACTTTCTCCACGAATCTATGAAGTCTTTTAGAAATTTGGCTTTATCAGGTCGAAGTTTGGCTTTCTGGATCTTCTCAAGGACTGTGCACAGGTCAATGAATGGAACTTGAGCAGCAACAGACGTTTGTGATGCGGTATTACATTTAGATGTCCCCTCCATCACTGCTGAGTAAAAATAAATACAAAAAGACAAAACTATGTCAAAGCACAATGTAGCAATTTTACGTAAATTTTTCAAATAGAATCAAGTCATTTAAAGGATCACTTTTCAGACACTGCCAGCTGCTAAAACGTTAGCCAGGTAGTTAGACCTGCACAATGTAGCCTGCTGTAGGCATGCATAATAAAATTATATATTATCACAGTGGGGTCACAGTAGCATCAGCTAACCAATTACCTTGGAGAGCATATTCTGCTAAATTCACCGTGTGCATTCACTGAAGAGTTATCAAAAGTAATGTTTGAAAATCATCAACAAAATTAACACCAGCAAAGGATAATTTTAACTTTTGGGGCTAAAATTATTGTTATTATTATTCACATGTGGTTGATTTTAATTAGGGAGGCATAATGACAATAATTCAAGTCTTTCTCTGCCATTTGTGGTGAATGGGATCAGTTAATTACAATACACAATTAACATCTTGAAATAATAGCTTAATAATAAGAAGAACAACATTGATTCATATGGTTACAAGACAACACTCTAGGCAAGATACCATGTGCTCTTTCGAATTATTCTGCCTTGTGGTTATACCATGGTTTAGTGC
>JAOXYF010000014.1:6317856-6328637 GCA_028565775.1 Sternarchorhynchus goeldii | reverse complement strand
CCCCCCACACACACACACACACACACACACACACACACACACACACATGGGTGCAGCCCTGTTTAAAATATAGTACAGACTCATGGAAACATCCAAGCCACTAGGTGTCAGTATTATGGCTGTTTCACAATATTAAGATGAATCAGAAAAATGTTTTTTTTTTTAACATGAATATGGTGTTTATTTCATATGACTTTATCCATGTTAAGTAAAAGTTATCTTAATAAAATTAATCTTCTACTTTGATAACAATTCAGATTATTAGATCTCAAAGAGCCAGTCACTGACACTGAATGCTTCTCATGTTATTTCCCATATTCATTGATAAACGAATGATAAACTCTTCAACTCCTAGTTATGATGCAGTGGGTGTTAGAAACATGGATTATGCTGTGCTTTTTTCAAGATACATTTCCCTTCTCAACCAAATGCTAAGCAATTTCTAACAGACATACTGTCTTGGGCAAAAGTTTAAAACAGAGGAGCCCATCGCAGATGAGTGTTTTGATCAATCGAGTTCTAACAAAGCTCCACATGTTCTAACTGACACCAAAACATTCAATACCTGTCTGGAATATTTACACCGGTGAAGCCTACCAATCTAACAGGAGTTTAGGAACTGGAGGTTCTGCAGCAAAGGTCCTTAATGCGGGACTGCTGGGGGACAGACATGTTCATGTGGATGACCTTTACACATCTCCTATGCTGTTCATAAATCTGCTGTTCGTAGAAATTGCCGTAGGTTGCGGAAGTTTAGAAGACTGGTGTTCCAGACCTCTTTGGCAGTGTTAAAAAGTAATCCAAATGTAACGGAATGTAATCGGATGAAATTACTTAGTATAATATAGTCAGTAAACTGTAATGGAATACATTTTTGAAGTAATCCTCCCAACCTTGCTTTTAGAGACATTGTTCCCAGACTGGGAGGTGTGTAGGAGATAATTGGGTTGTTATTCCAGCACAGATCACAAAAACAAAACCGCATAGTTTATGCACTGCGGTAGTTGTCCATGTACAGCACACAGCACGCTATGTTCCCACACTGCTGCCTACAAACAGGTTTCAAAACGTGACCATGCCTGATGAAAAGTGTGTGTGTGGTTGCAAAAGGTGTGTTGCCAAATATCTGGTATGCCTATTTCCTGTAGCCATGCAGGCCTGGCAGTTATAAACAACCCTACATTCAAAACAGCACCACCAGTGAACAGCAGTAATTTCATAACATACATCCTGAGTGCAATGTTCTTTACCCCTGTGATTAATATGGTGTGTGATTACAGCAAACATGCTTATATGCTGTTTATTACCTAACAAAAACAACATGTGACTTCAAGTGTCCTGATCAGGAAGGAACAATCTGACCTTCAGTTCAATAATACAGTAACGAGACCGAGGCCGTGTCGCTGAGAGCTTGCCCAGCACCAGGAAACACCAAGGTTCAAAACTTCAAAAAATGCACAAAGGTTACAAGACTCAAGATGAAACCTTTTCTTCATTGAACAGTTCATAGTGTTACTTGCATTATCATACCTATCTAATTGCACTGTGGCTTTAAATAGTGCAGATATTTGTTCCCAGTTACTAAAGAAATATGCTACTGTATTTGAACACAGCTTGGAATTTAAAACCTTCGAGTTATTGGCCTCAGAGAAACGCAGAGGTCAATAAGTTTTTGCTTTGCTTTGGAGCTGTTTCTACATTCCACACATTAAGACTGTCTTATCAGTTCACGAGTTCTCAGATAAACACACACATAAAAAAATAAAAAAAAACACACACTCATGTGATCACACACTCATAAAGACCACAGCACGTGCCACCACACACACAAGCACAATGAGAGTGTGTAGCCTATGCTGGAACAGCTTTAATCCTGTGGTGTACAGTGGGTAAAACCAGGTGTTTCAAAACTAACAGGAAGTAGTCGTGTATGTCCT
The DNA here is from genome assembly GCA_028565775.1 of Sternarchorhynchus goeldii. Classification (NCBI taxonomy): domain Eukaryota; kingdom Metazoa; phylum Chordata; class Actinopteri; order Gymnotiformes; family Apteronotidae; genus Sternarchorhynchus; species Sternarchorhynchus goeldii. Next base: position 6,326,700 of record JAOXYF010000014.1, on the reverse strand, counting down.
TGAGGTATACCCTTCCTGTAAATTCCAGGATGGTTATACTCAGTGTCACAGTGATAATTCCTGTACTATAGAAGCATAAATAAATAAAAAATCCATAAACATTTAATGGACTGTTGTAATTTTTGTAGATTATGAACATTATTATACAACTAACAAACATAAAAAAACCTTCCTTGCCTTCAAAATTATCAGTGTAAATATTTTCGTTACAAAGATCTGAAACGAGCATGTTTCCATAGAAACCACCTCCCCTTTATTCCATGTTGTGTCGGGCAGTGAGGCGCCTCCGCGGAGACTCTGGGCCGCAGCTGAGCAGCTAATCAGGGATTCCCAAGCCCACACAGGCACCAGCATCATTGAGTGTTCTAGCAGAGGACACCATCACCTTCATCTCCTACAGAAAGTCACACTTACAGAGGATTTCCTGTTTGGCTCTGGGCTTGACTTCAAACACTTTGTTTAGAGATTTCTGAATATGGTTTGTGAGAAAACGTAACATTTGGGTGTATATATGTTCACAGGGTGTACAGTGTAAGGGCATGATTGACATGTACCGTTTAAAAGGTAATATTATTACATATTAAACAGGCTTTGACAGTATAATAAGCATTTCTAGTAGTTACTGGAGAATATATATGTTTATAGCAGTGGTTCTCAGTACCCCTGCTATGAATCTCACGTTCTGTATATTTGAATGTTTTCTGGGTTCTGACAAAGCTGACTTAAAGTGCTTTGAGTTAGGAATGTCAAATCACTGAAACACACAAAAATATGGAGAGTACAGGGAGCCTCCTAGCACTTTGAAAACCATCACTCCAAGCCTCCATTCGTGCCAGCTTCTGCGCTGCTGCCAAAGTAAGAGTGAATCATGAAGAGGCTCTGCTGTACGTCTGTTTAGCCTGTTGTTTTGACCTCAAAGTCAGACAGGCTCATCTATTAAATGCTAAACATGTAAGAGCTGATGACCGCCCGCTTTCCGGTGTGCATGGATTTGCATGCGGGTCGGTGGACCAGCCAATCCTGTGATACGGCTTTGAAGAGTCTTGACGTCCACACTGTGCCTTTGGAAGGCAGTCACTCTAACTGCAAGCCAATGCCTCAAATAAAGACAGGTCAATAGCTGAGCTTTCCTCCTAACAGGTTCCCATGCACTCCTCTTTACCAAAGGTACCATAACCTGTTCATATTTGAAATAAGAAAGAAGGAAAAAGGGAAATGGTTTTTAGTGTTGGCAGCTCTGTATCAACCAACGGGTGTAGAAGGTTGGCTGATGTCAACAAAGCCATCTCACTATGCCTACAAATCATTAAAAAATATACTTTCCCAAGGGATGTTAGAGTGTGATGTTAGAGTGGAAGTGGCTACCTCAAGAATCAGCTCCTTATATTGATCACCATATGCCTATAAAACAGGTGCTCCTAGATAAAAGCATACTGAATAAGAGGTTATTCAGATGTCACATTGACAACAATGACCTCTAAAGATTTGCGACACTCAGTGTCAGGTCAGGCGTGTTTTACTGTTTTGTTCCCACGTGAGGTAAAAAAAACCCCAAAAACACCCACTGTGTTTTTGCTCAGGCACAAACCCCTGCTAGAATGGAAATGGGCACTTCACAGAGTGACTCACTTTGACAGATAGACTTGTTGAAATATGCAAATGACAACTGTAGATCTCTGGGGGAAGAGAAATCCACAAGTGAACAAATGATTCACTTGGTTTTGCATGAATGGAACTGAGCTGTTTGATTCTCATGGATGTAACTGAAGTGTAAGGACTGGGTTTACCCACAGTGCATTTAGCTGTTAGCAACATGAATGATCCAAAGGCTTGTCTTATACATTTGGAATAAAGGTACTGTAATTGTTCTGCCCAAAGAAAGTTTTGCATTTCTTTTATAATCCAAGAAATTTATTGTTCATAGGATATGGTAAAGTCACAGTGTTTTATTGAGATTTTAGCTTCTGGAAGAAAAACTCCTACAAAACTGATAGGTCCAGTCTTGAAAAATACAACTCTTGTAAACTTGACCAAGGTTAAGCGATATTTTCCACAACACCGAAATGAGAAATATCAAAGCTGGAGCGGTGAGAGAGGATCAGTAAAGCAGAATAGAAAACAGAAGTTCTTAGACAACTGGTGCTTTTGGGTCAATACCTTAAATCATTTCTTTCTCCACACTTCCAAAGCAGCAGGTGCGAGCAACTAGGTCTGTGCTTTGCAGAGTTGTCTTTAAAAAAGGAGAGATGCTGTTAAAAGAGAAATCAATAATTGGCCTCCCCATCTCATAATGGGGTAGACAAGACACTAAATTACTAAATTGACAAAGAATTCCTGTTGAGCTGATGTTTTCCCCTTATTTTTTTGCTATGGGCTATTGCAAAAGCAAATATATGAGTTATTCTTTTCCAGACAGTATAGCAGAATCTGTAGCATAAACATGCTGTTATATAATACTAACGCTGTCACATCATGTACACATTCACTGAGTTTCACAGGTTTCATTCAGTTAAAGGATCTATTTGTCATTTTTCCAATTACCATTCTTCACATTATGAAACAGCCATTAATACTGACACCCAGTAGCCTGGATGTTTCGAGATTCTGTACTAAATCTATTCTTAAAACATATATTTTAAACATGGCTTTCTGCATGTAGGCACCTTTCAAAGTTTGTAAATAAAGATGGCAGCCGTGACGGCAATGGAAGTGGAGACTTTTGTGATTGATCCACAGTATTGATCCAATTTCTTTAATAGCTAACTCGATTAACGAAAATAATATATCAAGATATTGTATGTATGTGTCAGAACATTTCACGTTTATCCTTACACAATAATGACGCATGTATGCAGGCATTTAGATTTAATAAGGTCAATAATGGTGGAATATACTCTAAATCCCTGTACAAATAATCTTACCTAATTAGATATCACGTTGCAATGCCAAGCTTGTACCATCCGCTCTCAGTCGTTTCTAGTTATTGATCAGGCATATTAGCGAACAGCTTATTTGCAGACCTCTACATTGACCTTGATGTGTGTGTGTGTGTGTGTGTGTGTGTGTGTGTGTGTGTGTGTGTGTGTGTGTGTGCGCGCGCGCGCGTGCGTTCACCTAAGTGTAAGTTTATCAAATATGCAGTTGTTAGCTTTCGTTTTGAATAACCCAAGACCAGTCAATGTTCACTTAGCTCCATAGTGTTAGCGTTAGCATCGAAAATAGCACATAACTGATATTGCATTTGTTATTAGCCTTGTCTACTATGTTGGCTAGCGTTTGTAGATGTATAAAATATTAACACTGTATTTCACTGGTATTTAACTGTTCAGGTCATAGTTTATGTGCTGTGTGCCGCTGTGTATTTGTTTTTACGTGAACGTGTATGTGTGCTCGCAATTGTGACTTAAAGACGCAACATTTGCACACATGGGTGTACATGACATAACCACAGATACGATGGTACGCGTGTATCTGCGCAGTATCTCTTTAAAGTATATGATATCCAAGGACTCTCCATCAAATAAGCAAATATATGGCGGACGAACTGACACTCTTTTGACTAATCATCCCTTCAGGCTACTATTGTGTAGGTATCTTAGAGAATTTCTCCATTTGTTCATATAATCCTCATAATTTGCTAAGCTGTTTCGTACAGGGACGTGCAGTAAATTCCGACATTATTAGGAGATCTTTGCTTTGACAAACGTGGAATAATCCTTCGACATACGTACAATATCTTGACATAGTACCCTTTATTAATTAATTTAGCTATTAAAAACAGGATCAACACAAGATCAACGGTACAAATCTCAATTTCCGTAGCATACGTGCGCGATTTTCTGGTGACGTTGATCCTAGAACTTTCTGTGGATCATAAATTGTTTCATTTGAGGACTACAAAGCAATTTAATTCATATCATGTGACCACTGTTCGCTACTTGGTAGGAATTTTTAAAAAAATAAGCATTCGTTAAAAATTATAAATACACTATTGCGGAGTTCTGTGGTCAACGGAGTATTTGGCTTCGTGCTTTTCTAATCTTACTCTGTAAAATAAGTGAATAAACAAAAGCCCCCTAAGATTAAAGCCGATAGCAATCAGCTCTCAATTGTTAGTAATGAAGGGTGTGGGACGAGACTCCGCGCACGTGTACTTGTTTACAAGTTGCATCTGCTCTGTTACCGCCCTGGTGCGTGCTCAACGTTCACGCCCCCGTCAGGATTCCTTCAAAGCACGTTTCTTGCTTCTCCCTTGGAATGTTTTCCTGCGTGCAGAAGGAAACGTGCACACGAGGGGGGAGAACATTGTAGTAGAGAGCAGGCTATCACGTTACAGGCCATCTGCAGTCAATTAAGGGCTCGCATACTTTAATGCGCGTGAGCTGCAAATACTAATTTACAATAACTGTAAATCCACGTCTGCACGTCTTTCTCTGAAGTACACCCTTAGATGTCATTAAGACACATTTAAGATGCATTTAAATCTTTTTGCATCAAACTCTGGATGAATGTTATTTATGATTGTTTCCCCCAGTTATAACCAAAATGCGCAGTTTGTGATTTATGTTCCTTGGTCTTCTAAAAAAACAATCCCGACTTGCAAAGAAAACAAACGGAAAGTAATGTGTGTCGGTTGGACAATACGATTACCTTATTTAATGATGCCATCCCCATTGCATTAATTAAAAGCTTAAAATGTTATTTGAACGCCTCTCACACCCCTTAAGTTGAGCGTTCACCCACTTCATCTTAAAGCATCGCCCTAAAAGAACAGTTTTTCTCGAAAACAGAACTCAACAATGCTTTGTGCTCGTGTCAAAATAAACCTATGCTATTTATCTAATCTGTCCACAGCCTTCAGTAGGAAGGCAACGGCAAAAAACTGGATATGTGCTTTATATATACAATCCAATGAAAATTATTAAGGAGTGGAATAATACACAAGAAAGGAAGTAGTTCACCAGTTCCTAATTATTTCGGTCCGCAACCGTTGTTTTATGTTGCTGTGTTTTTTTCCCCTATATTGTGGGGCTCTGGGTTGATGCTCTGGTAGACTCTGGTAGTGCAGTATGAAATACACACACACACACACAAACATACGTCGTATGCTGTATGATCTTAGCTCATTACTGAGTTGCTTGCTATAGTGTCTCTGAGTCTGGTTTTTGTCTAATGATGTGGATACCATTCATACAAATGTCAACAGCCGGACGAAAACAGCTGGACAAAAACAGCCCGGCGCGGCGATAAAAAGATTCTCCTGACAGCCGAGGGATTGAAGGGGTGTTTTTAAAGCTGTTGTTTTGTTTCATCGTGTCCTTTTCTTGAGTCTTTTCAGACCATCTTTCTGCTGTTTTTCATTCAGTTCTCTCCTTCATCACATTTGAACTGAAGTTGAATTGATGTTGAACTGAACTGAACTGAAGTTGAACTGATGTTGAATTGATGTGCTGATTGAACTGAAGATGAATTGATGTGCTGGTTTGTACATCTGAATGCATGACATCTGTTTATTTAGAATGTTCTCTCTCGCTCTCTCTCTCTCTCTCTGTCTGTCTTTCTTTCTCTCCCTCTCTCTCCTGCTTTTCTTCTCTCTCAGTAAACTTTAAACCTATATCAGAATTCTTCTCTGAGTATCACAGTTCCCAGTCAGTATGTTGTGTGGGGTTTGTCTATACTGATGTGTGTTTGTAGACGTCTACATTATGCATGTGTGTATGCTGCCATGGCTACTAATGGCATTTCATAGATGGGCCAGTGTTTTTTCCAGAAGCATAATGACCACTCCTTCCTGTATGTGGGTGTGTGTATGGCTGTAGGTATGAGTGTGCATGTGGGTGTGTGTGTGTGAGCGTTGGTGTGTGAATATTGGTGCTGGTGTGTGAGCGTTGGTGTCGGTGTGTGTGTTGGTGTGTGAGTGGTGGTGTTGGTGTGTGTAAGCGTTGGTGTGCATGCACGTGTATGAGTGCTCACATGTAAATAAGCACCAACTATATGACAGTGTAACTTGATGATCAGAAGGGCTCTAGTTCTTTTTTTTTTGTTATTATTGACTTCAGATACATTTGTTCTCCATGCAGCGCTGGGTCTCCATCATGTCAGTCTTCAACAGTAGTGCTAAGCATTCAAACCACACGAGGCCCGTAGCTGATTACTGCTGTGTTTCATTAGTGATTCATTACTGGTGGCCATTTGACAACCTACCAGAAAAGACCAAATGGTCTCCAGTGAACTGTTAAGAGTAAATGCAGGTAACACATAGTGCAAAATCTATAAGTGCTTATCCTTATGTTTACTGCATGCATCAGAGTGGGCTCCGTTGCTGCGGACTCGGAGGCTGAAACAGGCTCCATCAGTGCCTGTGTGGGAGTGCATGTGAGTGTGATCAATAGATGCTGTCCAGAGGCTCGCGCCTCAGCTGTGTCGACTTAAACACGTATCCATTTTCCTGCGATCACATGCATAAGCAGAATGTCAGCACATGTGCACGCACACGCACGCACACACACACACACACACACACTGTCTGGTTTTCCTCAGGCTTCCTCAAGCTTTTATCTTCTTGCCTCCTTTGCATGCCCAACCACCTGCCAGCAAGTGATTCTCTGGACTGTGCCATTGCTTTCTGATGGCGGGGGGGGGGGGTTGGGGATCCTAAACACTCACCCCCATGCCTTTTCTTTCTCTGCACCCTCTCCACTCTCATTAATATGCCGCTGGCGTGCAGCTTTATGATGTGCACTGCTGCCTCTCTGTCCCAGTCAGACAGGTGATGGCCTGTCTGCTTACTGCCATCTGGGAAACTCCCGAGCTCCTCATGTATTGCCTTTCAGCGACAGGGGCTTGTATGGCTCGTATCCCGCAGTTTGCTACTCTTCTGCCTGGAGCCATAAGACAGCAGAGCTCCTTATTAACCTCCAGACAAATTAAAATCTTTACCGGGGCCAGCACTGAAGACAATCTTCAGTAAAGTACTGGCATATACACATAATGCATTAATTACATTAGTTTGTTACTGTTGCATTGTAGTATTATTAGAACAGAAAAACGATATGGATGTTGCCACATAAAAAAGCCTTTGTATTCCTTTTCATACCTAAGCAATGGATGCTAGGCTTTGATGTGTTGGTACTCTATTCTAATAAACACTAATTTAACATAAGAACATATATTATCAGCTCAAACACAGGTTGTTATTGTTGTTATTGTTGTTATAATTTGGCCACAATGTTCCCATCCTCAAACCAGTTATACCTTATCTTGATAAAGACCTGAATGACTTCTCCTTGGTGTGTGTTCCACAGTGAGGCACCCAGGGGTTTCCGTGGACGCTCCAGGCTGGTTTGGGAAATGCCCAAGCGGTGATGTAATGTTTACACAGACGCATGAAGAGGGTGGGGTGGCAGGGGGGACAACGTGAGCTGGTGACCAAACAGGGCAGAATGATGCAGATGCACACAAAGAGATAGAAGGACTGAGTAGCAATGGTAGCAAAAGAGAGATAGTGCCTGTGTGTGTGTGTGTGTGTGTGTGTGTGTGTGTGTGTGTTAAAGTGAAAGAGAAATGCAATTACTGAGCCATTAGTTAGCAAAACAAACACAAACCTACTGGGCTTTAGGCAAGTCACAAACTAAACTTTAACTTGTGCCAGACTCTCTACCTCTTCACACAATAGACCTTGGTATTAATTCTAATCTAAGATCCTGTGGACATTCACTGGCATAGAGGCATGGCATCGTAGATCATAAGAATACCAAAGCCTTCAGTTTAGAATTTTATGATATGCTCACAGCAGAATATTTGACCAAGAAAATAATAGCCAAAATAAATCAGCCACTTGAAAAAGTGTAGCTTTTTCAAGCCCTCGGTTCTTCCCAGATCTATAATTCAGTTAAAATATAGATACTCATGTAAGGAGCCGTGGAAATTTGGGAACTGTGCACCACAGTAACTGTGGTGACCAAGCGTATGAGCCCGCTTTCCCCCTCCTTGGTAGCACAGGGAGTGTGGGAGTGTACATGCCTCTGTGTGTTCATTTGATTATCTGGAGGGAGCAAAGAGACAGACAGCCTCAGAATGTCGGGATAAAAACGTACGCGCATACGAATTTGCTTTTGGTTGCGTTGCATACGAGGTATCTTTGTAGTATTCTGTGTGTGCGCGCGCGTGCTTTCGCCGGCTATCGCTCCGCCCGGCGCCGAGTCCGACAGAGAGCAGGAAGGGGGCCATTCGCACTCTATTAGCTTCCTGCCGGGTCCTTTGAAGAACTGGAAAGCGTTTCGACAGACCTCATACTGGCTTACAACAAGGAAGGCGAACTTCTGGAGTATTCTATCCCTGTCTCTCAGAAACGCGAAGCTCCGCCCCAACTCTTGTCCTTTCTTCTGCTCGTCCAACAGGAAGTAATTGACTGCCTTGTTTACGGAGGAACAGCGTGTTCCTTCCTGTTAGCCCTGGAGCTAACTAGTGCATAGTCTGAAGATGATCAAAGAGTCATAATATCCCGTGTTGTGTAGTAGCTTAGTTGGTCTTGTTTAATAAGCTTTGACAGTTTTGGCTCGCAGACTTACCTTGCTTCTTTTAAAACGGTAAATATGATCACGCCTATTCTTGTAAAAAAAATATGATTGTGTAAATGAATAAAGATAATAAAGCGACACCAAGTATCCCATTTCCTTAAATAATATTTATTTCATTATTGCATGTTACTATCCTTTCTCAACACAAATAAAATATATATTTAACTAATATACTTTAAATGATTTCTTAATAGCAGTATAGCATCACAGAGAACAGTATATGACATTTGTACAATGGAAGACAGCATGTTCAATCAGATCTCGG
>JAOXYF010000014.1:6271482-6317369 GCA_028565775.1 Sternarchorhynchus goeldii | reverse complement strand
ATTACTGCTATAATTGGTTGAAGAATTGTCAGCTGAAATATTAAGCATTTTTCACCAGTGCAATTTGCAAAAGTTTTTTTTTTGTTGTTGCTTGTTTACTTTGCCATTTGCTTCAGATATTATGTTCTAATCCTTTTCAGATGGAAGAAAGCTGCTAAACCTCCAGTGACAAAAACATCCTCCTCAAATACTAGCTTTGTACACAGTTCGCAAAAACAGAAATGTAAGGAGGGCACTGAGAAATGTTAGCTTGGGTGTTGTGGTGCAGTTGTCATTCTGTAGCTCCCTGGGTTGTTCATAAGTGGGTTACAGGCTCTACATTCGAGTGTGTCATGTATTACAATAGAAAGTTGCACAGAGAGGTGCTAGCAGTGGCTAATCACAGCATCACGGCCAACCCTCTGGGAAGCTCGTGCTTTTCTACCCGTTACTGAATTCACCAGGCTTTCCATCACTTAGTTCCTCAGCCAATTGCACACAGCTATTTTAGACATCACTGTTGAAGACATGGATAAGGGGAACCGAAAGTGGAGGTATACAGAAGCTATGATATGGTGGTGAAAAGGGAGATATTAGCAGTGATTTTGGGGTGCCTATCCATAGCTATACCTACTTTTAACATTAGAGCACATTGTATATAATTTTATATAATTGGTCACAAAAATAATATTTATTTCTGTATTAATCTCTGTGAGGGTAGGCATTAGTTATGGTGTGCAATAACCACATTTAATATAGCGGTAAAATTTGCATATTTTTATGTGATAATTGGCCTCTTTCATACAGGAAATCATTAGTCATTAGTGTGAAATAAATTAGGCATTTACAAAAGAATATAAACCAGATACAATAATTTTATATTTCAATATTTTTCATAACATGTATTTCCAAATGAGTACAGTTTTCATAAATCCTCAATCATTGAGACAATAAGGCTTTTGATTGGTCGTTTAAGAATATTGAAATTTAAGAAAACCATAAATCAAAATAATAAATTTTGAATCATAAATCATAAAAATTATGTCTGAATTTCTTTACACCTATTATTTTTTCCTGAGGTAGGACTTGTAGCAGTTTCTTGGGTCACTGTTGTTAATAAATGAAATACCATACATGTTCACTATTTGTACTAGCTATAATAAATAAAATATTAAATATGTACCTTTTAGAGGTTTGTATCAACAGTAAGTAAATTTTATAGATTCTGCGCATGGTTTAAGGGCTGGGGTGGGGAGTTGGGGGTGTGGATTGTATCGCAATCTCCAGGGTCAGCCAAATCAGTTAAGGTGTTATAACAACAACATAAAAATATACAACATACATGAGACAACTATGTGACCATCACCACCTACAAAGCAGCAATATGGAGTTCCTGAAGGGCAGAGAGGATCGTGGAGACCCTGCTCACAGAGGTGTCCATGTTTAAAGTGGCCAGCCCAGAAGAGGATCACAATTTAGGCCTCTGGAACTCAAGCGCAGAGTGAGGGTCATAGGTCAAAGTTCATTTACAGCAGCACAGTTCAGCGATGGCGACAACCGCAGTCACGGGTTTTTGTTACCAATTTCCCATAAATCTCGGGTGTTGTTTGAGGAGGACGAAGATCCACATAATGGTCAGTCTGAGGGAGACAGAAAGACAAGACATGATTGAGGTTATTATTCAGAATCTTTCCTGGAACCTTAAATACAAGTCCTACATATTATGGCTACAAAAAAAAATAATAAACATATTTTCATTATATTTATGCCATGTGGCTGACCCTTTTATTCAAAGCAACTTACAACTGTGACTGGATACATCTTGAGCAATTGAAGGTTAAGGGGCCCAACAGTGGCAACTTGGCAGAGTTGAACCGTCTGATTACTATTTGAGTGCTTTATCCACCTTATCCACTCCTGGTTTTATGTTGTTGCTTTTTTCCCAGACATTACAAAATCTCAGCTAAATCTGCCAAACTGTTTTAGTTAGCATGTCTACTAGGTACCATAATCAGTGGAGCATTTACCTAGCAGCATTTGAAAGAGATTAACCCTTTACACACAGTCATAGATAAACCCCACTCAGATAAATGGAGGGGGTGGGGCAAGGGCAGCAAGAGTAGTTGCCTGCTACACTGACCAGCTCCCTTTTACCACAGAGGACTAATCCCAATATAATTCCAATATAATCCCACTGGGATTACAGTCACTGAGTTAAGGAATGGATGAAAGCTCTACCTCTGGCAGAGGGGAGAGTGGGAGGAGAGCAGACTTTGGTGGAAGCCCTACCAAACAGTCATTACGTAATTTGCCAAATGAAGAGTGAAATGACTGCCTGAACCTCACTGTTCCACTGAGGAAAGGCTGCAGTCAAAGTGCACCAGCCTGCAGGACTGGGCACAAGTTGTCGCCTGGCAGGCAGTGCATGAAAAACCAGCACACAGGATGAAGCATTATCCTCGTGCAGGACTTTTTTCCATCTACGTTCATGTATTCATTCTATGCATCACGCCTCTTTCGAAAGACACCAACTATTTCTGTTTTCTGTAGCTGCAGCCTGACAAGTTCTACTGGGCTCCCATGCCATCCTCGCGTGACGGCCAGGGCATTAACCCTCAGTCCTGGGAAAGGGTGTGGTGTTGTACTGCCACTCACACTGCTGGGTTCCGGAACCCTTAAGGGGAGCACGTGAACTTGGTCCAAGTGCCACAGGAGCAGGTTTCCTCCTTCAATGGAACTGCAGTTGATTCAGAAACGGAAGCAAACAGGGCTGTTGCTGAGGGTGTTAAGTTAGCCCCTACCCGTCACCTTATATCATGTTCTTGCTCCACAGCACACGTCATAGGCTTAGACCAAGGGCAAGGGGTGTTAACAGAATAAGATGGAACGAGAGCAAAACTTAGGGGATGGGATCTGGACAGGGAAAACGGACCAAGGCACAGATCCTTAAACTCCACCTCTGGTGAAAGGGAGGAACTTCAATTTCTGTTGTTTTTTTTTGGGTTTTTTTTGCATATGATAAAGGCGTCCAGCACTTCTGGTAAAAGCAAGCTGTGTGGTAGTTTCTCCATAATTGCCAGGTGATCCCTAAGCTTCCACTCCCTACACAGCCACATGTTTGCCCTCCTCAAGCATTCTCATCTCCCTGGGTATAATTAGAGTGAGTACATACAGGGTTCCAACACTGATCACGGTTGCTCCAGGCCATCACACTGCACCTTAACGAGAGGTTTTCTCCATGTGAACCCTGTATTTATTGCCACCAGTCTACAGTGATCAGTCAGCGTGGGAATAATTACATACCGAACATTCCAGGAATCCCATGTTTATGATGAAGACTGGAAATTGAAAGTCAAGCACACACTCTTCTTGTAAACAGCTTCAGGAGTGACACTGAGCAGCATGAGTACTGGACAGGCAGTGGTGACCAGTTGGCTTAAACGAGGACATTTTCACCACAACAACTTCATCCCAGCAGTTTCCCACTAGCCATTCCAGTGGGTATCAATGCCACTGATCACGATTGATTGAACTTCAGCATGACAATTAGCATAACAAACAAAAAAAAACAGCATCTGGTTAGAATAGGGACTAACTCCGCCCACTGGCCTACTGGTTTTTGTTTTTGCTTGTTTCTTTCTGCTACTTAACGTTTAGTACTATCCTGGTAAGCAGGTTAGTGAGTAAGACGGGAGGATCTGGACTATGGAGAGTGGTGCATTGTGGGGGCAGGGAAGTTACGCTATAATGGACTAGTGCATGCATGACGCTAAGCAGCATATCTGCTAATGTAAGCCATGTTGGATGAAGACATGGGAGAACCTCCAGATGGGGATAAGAAGACCACCTCTATCCTACAGGAACAATGCTGCAGCGTGAGCAAGAAGTGAACCAAAATTGTGGTGTATGTTTTGTGCCAACCAAAACTTCACCAGAACAAACAAACACATTGGTTGAGGAAGGGAATTTCAGCCTCCTTTCAGTAACAGTTTTCAGGGTCCATTTGAGGACATGTTTATTTTGAAGCTGCAGGAGCGTCACTATTGTGTGTGTGTGTGTGTGTGTAAATGCCCCTCATTCACCCTGAAGGAAGCCACTGGACAACGTCTAATCCCCCTCCTTCCCTCGAGCGTAATCTCCTTCTCTTGCTCCAAGCTAAATGTGGCTAATGTTAACAGCGTTGCCGCGGTTATCTCAAGCCGGAACATCCCGGCCTAGTTTAGCCTGTGTGGCTCTGCGGGGGTGGGTATAGCCTGAGCTCCCACAGCCTTTTTATGGTTGATTATTTTTGGGGGCATCATCATGGATGATGATGCTGGTTGGGTTACTGGGTCTCTGATTGGGATATGGGTCAGGATTAGGTCTTGAGTTTAAGAACTGTGTTAGGTTTACAGCGAGCAGTTGTGAACCATAAATGTTCTCTCCAAAGAGTGAGTTTCAGCTCCATCCTGCAGAGCCTGCAAGTCCGCACTGCCTGAGTGGAAACTGACACATCCACTAGCTACCAGCAGCTAAACTAGCCCTCCCTCTCTTCACTGGGTGTCAGTCAGTTCGGCAGCCAAACAGAGCTTTGGGGAATGAATGGAGCTCTGGAGAAAACAAGTAGAGGGAGGGAGAGAGGAAAAATGTGTGTGGGTAAGCAAGAGAGGTGGAGAATACATGCGGAAGGCAAAGAGAATATGAGAGAGAGAGATGGAGAGATAGAAAACAACAGATCAGAACGCACTGGGCATGCTCCAGGGGTGAATGAGTGCCCCTGAAACCTGACTACCTCTCTCCAAACAGCTTATTTAGCTGCGCACTGGTGTGCTTGCGCCTCCTCCTGTGAGGACTCTCCACTACGTCCTGTCCAGAGCCTCTGCCGCTGTTTCACAAATCTAAAACCGTTAAACTCCACAACGCCCTTGCAGAACTTTTCTCTTTATGGCTGGATATCGCCAACACAAAACACTGCATTTTGCTTTGACTTCTTTCCATCGCATTTCCCCCATTCTTACCTCGTTCCCAAGCCATCTATCCCTCCCTCTGTGCCCCCTCTCACTGAGGGACGAACACTAGCCCCTGTGCTGGGGCCAGAGCAGATGGCATGCTGTCATTAGCGTATTGTCTGTGCTACTGCCGTGCCCTGATAACGGGCCTGCAGTGAGTGGAGCGGCAGGTGCACTTACACACACCCCTCCCTGCCCCACAATCTGCCAAACACACTCACACACACACACACAGACCCACTAAAGAAGCCCTAAGAATCTTAAAAGACAAGACAACGAGTGTGTGTGTGTGAGAGAGAGAAAGACAGAGAGAAGATTCACTGTTCTAGGCTTGAGCTGAAATCTCTGTCGCTCTTTTTCCTCTCTGTTGATCCAGTTCTTGGTTGTAAACAGATCAGTCTCCCACTGCATGCCTTGTACTGCAGTGCACAGCCAGTGGCAACAGTATGCATATGATATGGTACTAAAACAAAAGGTGAAAGGTCACCCACTTTTTCAGATGACCTCAATGTTGTTTAAGGCCAAGCAGTAGAGGAGGGGGATGGGAAAGTGAAACACTGGCATAAACAAGTTTGGATTGTACAAACAATAATCATAAAATGTAATGAGTCAATCTTAATTTATAATTCATTCTCAAAAAATGATCAGGGAAGTGATATCTGACTACAGTTGTGATGGGTATATCTGCAATGCTGCTGTATTGATTTTCTGATGTTTTTGCCTGTCCTAGCTGTGAATTTCGGGGCTTGAGTAGTACCAAAATTCTATAAATCAGCCGTCATACTGACATGCAAACGATAAATGAGCAACACCAAAATTCCATAATCCAGTCGTCATGCTGACATGCAGACGATAAATGCCTAAGCCTGTTGAGCTGTGTGTGTGTGTGTGTGTGTGCTGTTAAAAACTACATTTTGTACTGTTCATAAAGTAGATTTATAAAGCCCACATCTGCACTCATAAAATGCTGCACATATAGACTCTCGTTCTGATTTTTTCCTTCGTCCTGAATATTCTGTAGTAAAATGCTGGCACGGTTGAAAGTTTGATGTTACAGTTCAAACAGACATTTGCCCTTCTATCTTACAGGCTGTGCTTCCTGTCCTTTGACTGAAAAATGAACAAAGCCAGTACTTATCAACACTGTGGTCAAGAGAACAAAAAGACTGCAAAGGAATAGGAGAGGGGAAAAAAGGAATAAACAGAGAGAAAGAAAGGGGTGAGGGGGGAGGGAGAAGGGAGGCAGTGGAAGGGCTCTTAAGCCAATCCCTGTGGAAGGTGCTCACCAAAACAAGTGAGTATTCAGTTCACCCAGCAACCTTTACCCAGTCAGGCATTCCAAGCGTGAAACCTCATCATTACCTGACGACAACCTATAAACAAGCTCCTGGCTTGGTGAATTTCCACACATGCCCAGACCCTCCTCTGTTCCCAAACTGGATACAGCTGCACACTTTCTGCCACCCCCCCCCCAGACTTTTCCCTTTAGGGTAAATGAAAAGAAAGAGTTAAAACTTCACCATTAACAAGCAACATCTCTGTGGTGTTTTTGTAATGTTTTTAAGCCTGCCAGGCAACACTTCAGCTGCAGCGGGACCCATTCTGGGCCACCAATGGACTTTATAATACGGACACGGGGGAGGATGGAAGCAATTTGAAGTACGTGCCGCAGTGCATGGACTTGTGCACTGTTTGTTGAGCCACATTCAACAACAGCATGCACCGGGAAAGGCCTCGGCACGGTTCAACCCACACATAATCAAGCAAATGATCACATGTAGTTTTGCTATTGGGGATATCGGTAAAGGTTTGTTTGACATAGGAGACGGGCAAGCAGATTATCTAAATGTGATTTACTGAGCTAGACTGATTTGAATTCAGCGACATGTTAAACTCAACATCCTAAACAGAGAGTAACGCAACTCTCCACGAAGGAGCTAATGTGAAATAAATAATGTTTGGTTTTTCTTATGGTTTGAATGCGTAGTTTAGCAGAATACAGCAAAGGTAAACAATTTTCTTGGTACAGCACAACACTCTGGCCCCATCACAAAACGAAAACAATTCAGTTCACGTGAGCTCGAGCTTGAAAACAACCGTACTTTCCCTTCCAGTGCACCAGTAACGTCCCTCGCTCGCGCGCATTACCTAAGAATAGCGCTTTTCAATAATTCAGCAGCAGTCGTAACCTTTACATGCCAGCGCCAAAACGCAAAGATAAACACACATACTTGTAGAAATTGTCCGATTTATTAGAGTTTATTAAGACGGCGAGAGCAAATCATTCAAGGATCCTGCAGCGTTATAGCTGCTACGCACTCGACGGTTGTTTACCATCGCACAGCCCCCCCGAGTTCGTCACGTTTGTCACGTTTCAAATTCCTTGGAATTCCTCTGAATGAAAAACACGTTCTTATCGTCAATAACAACTTCTCGACCTACACAGGCGAAGTCTGGCACAAACTGTATGCGGTTTGCATAATGAATTACATAATAAAATCCGATCTCGTTTGCAAATCTATTGGAAATTAACCCAGATGCACTGTGGATTTGTTTGGTGATTTCTCAAGAAATTACCATACAGCGGTATTTTAACTGCCTATTTCCCTGAACTTAAACATTATCCATACTATATATATATATATATATATAGAGAGAGAGAGGGAGACTAAAAAATAACAGAATATAAAAACAAATTAAAATATATTTTGCATATCCATAAATTAAAAATCACTTCATTATCATCTTAATTTAAAGTTTATTTCTGGATACACTCATGAGCTGAAAATGCAGAACCGTTTTGTAACAGAACTGTCTTCAATAAGAAACACGTATGTATGCATGTATAACTGACTTCAAGTCAATTTAAAACAAATCAATATTGGACAATCAGGTCCCCCTTGAGATCACAAAAGTCACTGCTGCTAAGCCTTTGGCACTACGGCCTACATCGTCTCTTAACTACCAGCACTTTGAAGCAAAACACAACACATCAGTAGAACTCACCTTTTACAGTGGTTGCTGTCTCTTTGAATCCCAAAGAAACATATGGGCTGGCATGTAGTCCATTAATTCCCCCTTTGCAGCAACTGATAGTTTTGAAGCCCATCAGGTTTTCACAGTTGCCCAGCTCTCGGTTCTCCATAAGGTTTAAGGCGATATAGTTGAGGCCATTCTGATACCCGGCCGAAGTTTCTCGGCACATCGGGCTGCCAGATTCCTCGTCGGAACCCTCGCTGCTCCGGACCGAAACGTTCTCGACGGAGGCAGAGCTATGTCGTTTGGCACTGTGGGCGAAGGAAGGGAACACTGGCGTGACGGTGGTGGTGGATGAGAATGTCTCTGAGCTGTGCCTCCTCCGGCCGTGAGGGTCAGCACGGATCACCTTCGCCCCTCCATCGGGGTCCACTGAAGGAGTGGGTAACAGGAACGCCCCTAGGCCTGGCACACCCTTATCGCCCAAGCTGAGCCTCTGTACCCTGGTAGCTGGGCTTACTCTACCACTTTTCTCATTCTCAGAGATGCAAGAAGGAGATATATGCCCACCACCAAACTTCATCTCAGCATAATCGTCTTTACCTGTGCCAGGTGGGCACGGAGAGCTGCTCTGTCCACCATGGAAGTATGTCCCCTCCTCGGGTGGGCATGGGCAGCTGGTGAGCTCAGGCATCTCATGCAGGGGACTGGCAAGGGTTTGTCCTGATTTTGGGGAGTGCGAGTTCAGGTTAAGATTCATGTAGTCAGAGAGGGGGGATCTCCGTCTTATGCCACCAAGGCTGGGTGATGACACCTGGCTCTCCACTGAACCAGAGGGCAGTGAGTATCGGGCAGCATCTCTGAAGTCTATGTTGATGTACTCTCCAGGGCTTTTGGGTTCACAAGGGAGAGGATGCTCATTCATGCTCGGTAACATCTTCAGAGTGTCCAGAGATAATCTGTTTGGTCTGTTGACTCGTGCTCTATGTGACAGGCCATCAGTTCGGCTATATCTAAGCGGGGGCAGGGTGGAGGGGCTGGGTGACGATGGCGCGGCACTGGCTGCAGACATGGCATAGTAGTTGGACCCCTCTGCTGGTCTGTGGCTTTGAGGGCTCATTAAAACATACTGATCCTCACCTCTTTTAAGCCCCTGGTGTTTGTTAGAGTAGGAGCCCATGGAGGGAGAGGGTCGTTGTGCCGGCTCACACCCACCAATAAAGTAATCTGGTGGTGTTGGCAAGACATACGGATCAACGGGTGACATGTTCATATACTCTCCATTTGTCACCCTGCTGTCTGAACTCTCCAGTGAGGACTTGGAGCCAGACCACATTTTCATGTAACCACTGTCATCCATGGAACCACTGCTGGGGGAGTTGGTTGTGCCTCGGATGCTAGTGGCCTGAGGGTGGGACCTGGGGTTTATGATCTGTTTGGGAGCTGAGACGCTCATAGGGCTCATGGGCATGTAGTGGTCATTTTTGCTGCCTTGGGGTGCCACACCTGGTATCATGGGCATGTAGCCATCATCGCCTAGGTTACTGCTAGAGCTCCTGCTCGAGCCAATTTCAATGTCTCCATAGTCTTCAGGGTATGAGACCTTTGGAGAGGCAGAGTGCCCAGGGTGGCCATTAGTGTATGCTGCCCGCATCAGCATATATTCATCAAGTGAAGCTGACGACTGCTGGGATGGTGTCCTAGGCTGTCGTGGTGTTGTGAGGGAATATGTCCTCTTCCTGTACGACTTCTCCAAGTCTAGCCTCTCTCTGCTGGATTCCCGGTTCTTATTCAAAGAGTGGCCAGATGCATTCTCCATCATCATGTAACCACAGAGATCACTGCCTTCACGGGAAGGGGGCGTGCCAGAAAAAGATGAGGGTGTATTGCTGCGGTTCAGTGGGTTGTACCTTGCATCTCCTGGGCTGGACCCATAATCATCACATGACAGGAAGCCAGTGTCACTAGGAGACCCTGAGACTGAGCCACCGCAGCTGGAAGGTTTTTGTACTGTGGAGGAGGCACAGACATTCATGCTGGTAGAGGAGACACTCAAAAGGTTTACAGTAGATGGAGGTGAGTGAGACACAGAAATTGACATAGACATGGATCTGCTGTGCTGGAGCAGTGAGGGTTCAGATGTTCGGCAGCCCACTGAAACTGTGTTCGACCTGTTCATGTGATTCCGATTGCCAACAGTAGGGCTCCCATTCTCTGATATCGTCATGGATACAGGCCGTGCCATAGTACCTTCACCTTCGCTGGCAGTGCGTATACGGCAGGAAGTAAACTTGCTAACAGGGGACGTGGCCGCCACACTGTCTGTCCTTGACCTTCTTACCAGCCCTGTCTGGCTGGGAGGCAAATTGTTCAAGTTTCGCCGCGTGGGTACGGATATGGGGTTTGAGCCTGACGACTGGCTTTTGCTGCGTGGCCTGAACTCCGACAACTCTTTCATCGCTTTCATAGCCTCTAAAATTGTCTCGTGCATGTTTTGAGCGACAACCGAGTCGTCCGCCTGCATCCACAGCTCACCAGGTCCCGTAGAGGCAGACCTGCCCACCTCAATAAAGAAAAAGCTATCGGAATGGCCACATCGCCTTATGTTCATCAACTGCAGACTGACAGATGCAACCTCAGAGTTAAGTTTCACAAAGCTAATTGACCGGCTCGATAAACACAGTCTGTAAACTCCCGTGATATTTCTGGTCTGTCCAAGTCCCTTAGATTTCAAATTTACTTGCCATACCTCTTTGTAAGCGCCATTCACCGGCGTAATCATACCGTAATTGCCTTCGTCGAAGCCCACCAACGAGGACGCAGAATTGGAGACGGCGCTGTCATACACTTTTCCCTCACTCATTAAATCAGTCAGTACCCCGTGCCAGTTCTCCTGCTCCTGTTCGTTTTCAGCAGCAACAGCAAAATATTCATCCTTAGTATAGAGAGCTATCAAGTACTTGTGTTTCGCATCCGCGCGCTTGTTTATGCTCAGACAGGAGTCCAGAGATATGACTCTTTTCGCGGCTGATTTATTTTTCCATTTCTTCTCATTCTCGTAATATTCCAACCTGGCTGGCAACCCATCACTCTGCTCTTTCAAAACAAAAAATCTCCGGTGTCCGTGCTTCTGCTTCTTGAGGTATCCACTTTTTCTAACGTTGTTTGAATTAACGTTGACATTTGATAACGAGGTCCCTCCCGTTAGTGGCGGACTCGCCATCCTTGCGCTTCAAATTTTCTGACTCACTTTCGGGAACTTGATTTCTCTCCGCAAATAAGAAAATTCGACAAACTAATATTGAATAAGAGATATGCTCATTAGCCGTTGCTTAACGCGGTGCGCTTTCAACAAGTTAACAGCGAATAAAACCTCTTTCGGAATGACTGAACTAAAGGGAAAAACAACATGTGACGTTTACACACATAGCAGCTTTGGTCAGAGAAGAAAACACACAGTCATATAAGGCGGTGCAACCGTTGAGGGGCGTGCCTGCAAAGCCAAAGAGTAGAGCTGCTCATTGGACTCATTGGTCGAGTTTATAGATTTACGTTTAGATGGGCGAATCCCCTAAGCCCGCGCTGGCAAATCCCCCGTACACAAACTGTTCTCTCCTCCTCTAATCCGAATACGCTTCGAAGATGACACATTTTACTGTACCTACATACGCATTCTGTGCGCTGAGGCAGTATGATGCATTTCTTCGTCAGACTACCAAATGTACAAAAATAAAATGTCGAAAATAGCCTACCGACATTGGTTTTTCTCAGAAATAAAACCAGTATTTTTTTTATTGAATGCCCCGTGGCATAGTGTTTACATGAAAAACATACATTGCAATTGCAATTAAGGTCCGTAAATTGAGTTCGTACAAGGCATGAGTTTGTACTAAGTCCTAATATGAGGAAAACGACGAAGAGTTTTCATCTTTTGAGCCATTCGAGTCCGTTGAAAATACGGCATGTTGTTTACCAGACAGAAAACACGGGCTTACGGTGCACGGGACACGTCATTCACATTAAAACAGGGGGTTATACTCCGACAAATTCTAACGATTTTGAAATACTTGTGTTGCCATTTACGCAGATCGGTCAGAGCGACTGGTCAACTTCGTAAACAACGAGAACTCCTGGCACGCTGCGTGTTACATAAGACATATGACGGTCTATTTTTACGCGCTTGGGTGTCCCTGTCCAGCAACACTGCCTCCAGCGTTTCCGGCCGTGACTGTGCATTTACATGTCAGCACTAAACCACCGATAACACGGGCAGTAAAGTTGTTAGAACAAATTGTTTTTGTCTTTCATTGAAAGCAGGAAAATTTGTATTTTAGTAGCGAAAGTACTGGCCGCGTAATTCCATTTAATAAATTCTATGTTGCCTTATATAGACTGTGTGAAAATACTATTTAATCGATGTTGTTTTTCAAAAAGGGTTAGGGTTTTCAAAGCGTTTTCAAAAAGGATACTAGGTGTAGGCCAATATTCAGCATCTTTTTAATTTTCGTGTGGTTATTTCTGGAATACGGTATGTTTTCCACCCCCCTTTTTATAGTAATGCTATAGCAGTGTTATTCCACAACAAGGTGATACATGGGATCTCGGAAATGACGCCACCCCATGGCCAACCCTCCAAGTACATTTTTAGGACGCAAATAAGTTATTGCGCCGGAGTTTACAGCGTATGACGATGGAAGATTAATATAGTATTACCCTTTAAATACTCTCACGTGAAGGGACAGTGTGGCTGTGGTGATGTGAGCATGCTCTTAATAGAGGTGTTTTCAACACGTAGGCAACACAAAACAAAGGACCCATATTAGAGAGCCACGCTTTCTGGTTAATTGTTCTCTGGCGACGTATGTGTGCGTGCGTATGTTTGCGTAGCTTGCTATCCGCCGTAGAATGGCTATTAGCAGATTTGAAGATTGAACATGAGGATGTTTACATGCAGCTGTTTTGGGCTATAAAACATTTTACTGTCCCAATAAATCCATATTGGCGATTATCTGGGGCCCAAGAGCATCCCACTGTAGCCCACCACTGCAATTGGATTTGTCCTCTGTGATTAGTTTTCTAATCTCGCCCCCTAAAGAAGATTAGTGTATTCAAAGAGAAGAACTGATCCGGCTGGGGCCACAGACCCCCTCTTTGAAATGAGCAGCTGTCTATTGTGGGAGTGATACCAACATCTCATACCTACATTTACGCCTCTCTCTCTCTCTCTCTCTCTCTCTCTCTCTCTCTCTCTCTCTCACACACACACACACACACACACACGCATATGCAAATAAAATAAAATGGGTGTTAAATCAATTAAATCAAAGGTGCTGATCCCA
Source organism: Sternarchorhynchus goeldii (assembly GCA_028565775.1). Taxonomy (NCBI): domain Eukaryota; kingdom Metazoa; phylum Chordata; class Actinopteri; order Gymnotiformes; family Apteronotidae; genus Sternarchorhynchus; species Sternarchorhynchus goeldii. The sequence goes on along the minus strand of JAOXYF010000014.1, from coordinate 6,304,087 downwards.
CACAACAACATGTGTCTGCATTTGCATGAGATGTCACTAATCTTAAACAATGGTGGAAAAAGTAAATAAGGCCCACTGGCGAAGGCTTAGTTACAATACAACTACTCAGACATGGCCTGGTAGGCTCTTCTGTGAGTACTCTAGTGTAATACATCTACTCAGACATGGCCTGGTAGGCTCTTCTGTGAGTACTCTAGTGTAATATACATCTACTCAGACATGGCCTGGTAGGCTCTTCTGAGAGCACTCTAGTGTAATACATCTACTCAGACATGGCCTGGTAGGCTCTTCTGTGAGTACTCTAGTGTAATACATCTACTCTGACATGGCCTAGTAGGCTCTTCTGTGGATACCCTAACATAATACAACTATTCAGACATGGCCTGGTAGGCTCTTTTGTGGATACTATAGTGTAATGTAGGCTGGTATTCGCCTTATTACAGGGAAAAGCTGCAAAGTGTCTTATATACTGTAACTAAATCACTCAGGCTGAATTTAGTCTTAACAGATCAGTAGACTTTTCTGAAATGTTTGATCAATAGAACACTCAGTTTTTCCTTTCTTTATATAAATTAATAAATTAAAAATTTCTTTACAAGAAGCATCTAAACAAACACTTAATAAAACAGCTAAATGCAACCAGTACAACATTTAATATTCAGAATATAGTTACAGTCTGGTACCCGTGTATAATTTCATTGGATTCTATTTTTCTACTATTTCTCGGTTATTTCAACTTACTGGCTCCATGATTTCTGCAAGGGGGTTGTCCTGTTGTCAGCTGTCAGGTTGAACTGCGGGACCTCGTGGGGTACACCCTCGTGGTGCACTCTCTGACCCATCCATAGCTCACAAATAGCACAAGCACACAAAACATGGAGGAGAGAGACAGCAACAGGCAGAAAGTGCTGGACGTCAGCTCCACCGTGACCTGCCCGCGTCTCTGCGCTTCACCTCAGCCCGATTTAGAACTGAGCTCCTGTGCTTGTGCTTCGTTCACCTTCTTATGGAGCATTTGTTAACTCTGGAGACAACTGAGGCGTCTCAAGTGTTCTTGAGAAGCGTTTTAATTAGTTTAGTTTTTCTTATGAAAGGCATTTGAAATGTGGATGGGAATGCAAAAAAGCAACAACAACAACAGATAAACTAATGAACAAATATTGATTCAATTGATATTAAGTATCATCTTATGTCCGGGGAGAAGAATGAACTTTGTTGTTTTTGAAGAAAGCTCTTTTTATTCAATTCAACCAATGCTTACATTATTTTGATCTCAGATAGAAACTGCATTTTCATTGTGAAAGAGGAAGCACATTTTCATTGTGAGAGAAGAAGCTCATTTTCATTGTGAGAGAAGAAGCACATTTTCATGTATACATTGAGGTCTGTTGTTCTGGACGTTGTTTTGCTGTTGTCCGAATGTTTGCCTTAGTATTCAGGTGAATACATTGCCTGGGCAAACTGGAGCACAGCAATGGATATATGTGTGTGTTTTAATATATCTCATATTAATCTCTAATATATCTCATATTAATCTCTAATATATCTCATATTAATCTCTAAGCATTATCAGCACATTAGCAACACAACAAATACAGCACCTTTGTAAAATGAGTGGCTGCACTAGTTAAAGGGCCGTATGGTGAGACTTGGAAGACTGAAGCTCTGCACCAGAGGAGCACTCTATCAGCAGGTTGTTCCCCTATCTCCCCTAGTCCCCTATCTCCCCATGTCCCCTATATCACTTAATCTCTTATCTCCCCTAGTCCCTTATCTCTCCTAGTTCCCTATATTCTCTGGTCCCCTATCTCCCCTAGTTATCTATCTCCCTTAATTTCCTATCTCCCCAAGTCCTCTATCTCCCATAGTTCTCTATCTCCTCATGTCCCCAATATCACTTAATCCCCTATCTCCCCTAGTACACTATCTCCCTTAGTCCTCTATCTCACGTAGGTCCCTATCGCCTACAGTTCCTATTTCCCACAGTCTACACTGATCTTAACTTCTCTAAAATATGCTGTACAGAGAAAAGACCAACATACACAAACACAGAAAGAAAGCGAAAGAGAGAGAGAGAGAGAGAGAGAGAGAGAGAGAGAAAGAATGCATCAGATGACCTTTCCGAGTGCATTCACAGGAATAGTTTTAGAATGTTGCCAAAGGCCTTGTGCGTTTAACTTGTCATCAACCTGCCACAGACACGGCCAATCAGGAGCACTCGACTGAAGGCTTTGAATTCCTCCGTTTGGAACACACGACTCTCCCTGACTTAAGACTAGAGAGGATTAACAATAAAGAGGAGACAGGACTTACAGCCATTCAGGCCACAGAGCTGGAACACATGCACAGCTTCACTGTGCTCCATGCCTGCTTGCGTCTGACATCATGTGACTCCATTACCAGCAGATGGGGGACGCTCCCTGTGGACTCTGCTCCTTAATGGTATTATTAAGTCGTAATGTCCGAACCACCTGCCCCCACCCCCATTAGAATGCAGCTGTAAATAGGGAAACGTTCAGCTGCTGGAATGAGCATGTATTTGCTCTTCATACTACCTCAGTCACGTGGGTTTCAAATACACAAGAACATTCAGTATGATCATTTTCAAGATGCAATGAACCGTTAACATAAATATACATATTTTGTTGTAACATGCAACAAATAATATCTTCTGTTACAATCTAGATGACACGATATATTTAGGGTTGCTTTTTCTAATACAAAAAAGCCTTTCTGATCTATATTTTGTCAAAAAGGACAATGTACAGAATCTTATTAAATACTAAAGATATGGTAGATCCAGTAGGACAGTGAACCTATGAAATAATGTTCAAGTACATTTAAGATCATTATCGTTTTGGTGATGATGCAAACTGCTCATCAGAATATTCAGTGAGAAGTACAATCACGTGTAAACATCACATCTACTATTATTAACAGCTAGTATATCAGTACTGAGTAAGGACCACACAGTCTAATAAACAAGAGGAGAAGGGTCACATGTTTTACATCGAGTACACAGTAATGTATGCATAGTACCATTGGCAAAGGAGAATTTCAGGATTGTCAAGAAAAAATTGGGTCAAGGACTGAAATAGGAAATCTGGGTAAAAAGGGCTGTTAGCCTATAAAGGTTAAGAACAGAGATGATGGATGACTTACTGCAGAGGTTCCCAATCCAGCTGGCAAAGGCTATAGAATTCTGTATATTACAGAGTTAATAAAAAGTTCAGGATGTGTGGTGAAGTATGCAATGTTTCCAGGGAAACAGGACATATTTGACACAGGTCCTTCACAAACCGTTTTTTTTTCCATCATAGTATCGATAGTGCTGATGGATAAACACGGAAATATGTTCAATATTCCTACGCCCCTGAAGTCTCTTCAAAGGAGATCAAAGCCACCTTCTTTCAGCATTTGTATGCTTGGCTGGACTTGGGATAAACAAGCGGCAGAGAAATGTGTAAATGTGTAACTTTGAGTAGTTGTTTGTGTTTTCCTTCTAGACGCGTATGGCAGTAGTATTTGGAATTCACTGCAATGAAGGGTCCTAAAAGATTTGATATTAGCAGGCAGCTGTGTACAGTGTCAAATAATTCTCTGGATGTTATACAGTAACCTCCAGAATAATTAGAACATCGATTGCCATGTGTTTTCTTTGCACACGAGGGAGTTCATGTAATTGTAATCATCCATATCAGGCCTAGGCTGCTGAATGATTGGTTCAAGTTTATATATAATAGAGCTGTTCCTTATTGATTATATATAATAGAGCTGCTCTTTATTGATGATATATAATAGAGCTGTTCTTTATAGATAATATATCTTACAGCTGTTCTTTACTGAATATATATATATAATAGAGCTGTTCTTTATTGATGATATGTAATAGAGTTGTTCTTTATTGACTTTATATAATAGAGCTGTTCTTTATTGATTGCACATGGCATATTCCCAGGACAAGTTTGACATTGCCAAGCGTCATTGAAGTGTCAGTTCTGCACTAATAAGCCAGTGTTTGTGACTTAGGCATGATCAGGGCTGGGAGCGCCTCTACTGGGGGAGGGAAGGCACACGTGTGGAGCATGTGCAAACCGAACCGCACAAGATTGGATACGGGCATGAAGGGAAAAAAAAAAACAGCTGTGACTATACTGTCCTGTCCTTACCTCTTTATTTATGTAGTGCAAGATATATACTTAGAACCAGGCCTACTGACTGCAATAAATCCTCTACAAACTAACAGTGTTCATTATTTATCATGAACCCATAGAACTTCACTCATTCTTGGACAACTTGACTGCTTCTCAACATGTGTTATCTCCGAGTTCATAGCTGCACTTGCTAACAGAGTATTTGACATGTGCAGGGGCAGGGATTAGCACCAGGGCCCAGGAGCTGGATGAAGCACTGAGCATCAAATGTTTTTGATGTCTAAAGTCACAATCTTTATTAAGAAGGTTCTGTTTATATAGCTTAGTATATATTAAAAGCCAAATAAATCAACTGCCTTTAAAAATTTTATTTTTAAATATAAAAAGCTAGTATTTACCAATAGAGATACTGTACATATTATTCTTGTATAACCCACATGTCTATTTTAGATCCAAATGTTAGAATTTACCCTAAGTGGGAAAATGTTTGTCAAAATTGAACTTTGAGGTTAATTCCTAGCTGTAGCAATGATGACTATATTGTTTGAACAGCTAGAAACAGAAGGTAAAGTGGTTTGAGACATAAAGATGGACCAAAGGTCAAAACAATAGACCTAATGTGAGTTTCTTGCATTTATGGTAGAAAGAAGTTAAGGATTATACGTCTCTAACGTTTAACCTACTTAACAAATATGGTGTTTATGGTCAAGCAAAGGCCTGTGGACCCCATGCAGAGATGATCTAAAGATGGAGAATTCACCCAATGTATCAGCAAATTGGCTTCTTAAAGCTAATTTAAGAAGATTTCTTCAACACTCTTGGATTAATCAAGCTTACATTTAGGCACATTACCATGTATCTTAATAAGAAAAACATCAATCACATTTGGAGTGGTTTAATTACACATCTCTGATGTACTAATTTAGCCAAACACAGGAGTTTTTTTGCTTTGTTTTGTTTTTATTTGATTAGATAAAATAGTAGCTGTGAATTTTTTATAGAAATCATGGCATGTCAGTTCAAGTCAACATGTCAATATCTGAATTCCTCTTTGATTCACCATGACCTGTGTATCTGCTTTAAAGGAGGCTGGAAAGAAAACTCTTAAAAATATTAGCATTTCTCTTAGCTTATACCAACACAGCATGTAATATAGTACTCCATTTGAGGCTTTACACGAGATATAATACTTGCAGTTTCCTAAACTACTTTTAATTCGTGACAAAATTTCATAGTCAAAAGCCATTGTCCAAAATTCATTTTAACTGAGATGAGCTGAACGTCAGTATGCACCCGTGTCTTATAAACTAGCCCTAAAACCGCGACTGAGAAAGTCCTTGTTAATGCATACAGTGACCTCTACAGGGCAAACAGCAAAGTTACATTTGTGCACAATAAAACTATTTTTGACTGAGAGGATATCAACAATTCTTGCTTAAATCAGAACTGGGAATGAAAGAAATCAAGAATTTGAAGACAAAAAATAAATAAATAAAAAACTTCGACTGGAAATGATACACCTTTATTTAATTGCAGTACACTTTAAAATGCTATAAATAAATTTTCACAGTTCAATAACAGTGGGTGCAAATGAAATTACATGGCTTTTAAAAAAAATCAAAAAGGATGTTCTATTGTTCTGTTCTGCTAAACAAATTGTACTTGAGGTTTTAAACAAAGCTTTGGAAGGAGAAAAAAAAAACCCTGTTCAAGTAGCTTCAGCCCAAATACTCCTGTTCTAGGGAATCCAAAGTCATGTTCCAAACATACACATCCATTACTGCATTAAGTGCCACTGTAATGACCAGCTGCAGTGTGTCTGAGAGGAAGAAGAGACGGTGATCAGTATATGATGGGAGATGCCAAAGCTCCCTACTCAGCAAAAATAACCTCACTGACTGAGCTGCTGGTTGATGCTTCGTGCTGCTCTCAGATGAGTTCTGTTGGCATTCAAAGTTAAGATGGGGATTTTGGTATGGCCGCATGCCACAGATCAGTTTAGAATGGTAACCTAGAGTTATGACCCAGATCTACAGCCTTCCTTTGTGGCTTCTTGCCCTCGTCAGCTCCTCACATGCAGCACTCTGGTTTCTTCTTCACCTCCTGATAGTCCTCCAAGCACACAGTGGGTGAATTGACATTTGCCTGCTTTTGGATGATGGAGGGTAGCAGGAGCTCGAAGAGCGTCTCGAACAGCACGTCCACATTATAGCCCGTCTTGGCACTCGTCTCAAAGCACATGTCCTCCGCCGGCGGGCCGGTGCCCTTCTCCAGCATCTTGGAGTGAACGATGCGGTTGTACAGCGCCATGGCGTCCTCCCGGGTCACCTGCTTGTGGATGGTGGGCGTGCGTGGGGGAGTGGGGCAGGCCAGGTGGCCAGACACGCCCCCCTCCTCCGGCCTGACGTCCTCGGGCGCCGTGTCCTGGGCGCACGGGTCTGTGAGGTCAGCCTTGTTGCCTACAATGGCGAAAACGCAGTCACCATTGGCCGAGCCGGTGAGTGAGAGGAAGTGCTCCTCGAGCTGCACCAGGCTCTGCCAGCTGGTGACGTCGTACGTGAGGATGACGGCCGCAGCGCCACGGCAATACATGGAGCCCAGACCGTGGAACTGCTCACGACCTGTACAAGGGGCAGAGGGCAGAGATCAGGTCAAACATCGTTTCCCAGGAGATGCAAAGTGCCGATAGTAAATCCCGTTTCGAAGGACTTGGCACTACTCCTCTAGTAAGGGAAGTGTGTGTGTGGTGGGGGGGGGGGGATACAACAAACCAAGCCCTGGATATTTAAAGATCCCAATCTTGAGGGCAGATTCATTTAACTTGGAGTGTAGTGTAGGATCTCTTATCCTTGATATCATGGTCTTCGTGACTACTGGACTGCCAGGGTTAGATAACTCTCCTATGGATTAAGTCCCCTATCCCTTGATAAGCCACTTTCTTCAGTATTTCCCCACGCTTCCACTTAAGTCTCAAGCAGCATTTTAGTCAACCACCAGGCCACAGGTGCAGTTTGCCAAATCTGCTTGGTGTTCTAATTTCATTAAAGGGAAGCAGCCTGTTTCAGGCTGCCCTCATCACCAGTTTGTTCAAAACATAAAAGTGAAGAATATAAAAGAATACATGATGCTTTACATTGAAAGTTCACTGAAAATACTCATGTGTACTAAATATCCAAAAGCTAAAGCTTAGAGAAAAGAACAAAAAACAATCACTGCATTTTGATGACTTCATAAACAAGCCATTGTTTATCTGATCAATCGAGTGCATTGATCAGATACCAAGATGTTTAAGGATGTCCTTTCTGTTACAGTGCTTTCGGAAAACCCAGTCATGCGGCACATGTTCTGGAGATCACAAGGGAATGGTGCAATCCTTGCACTTTTGCACGTCCACTTCCTAATTCACTCTCAATTTCACTTTAACTGGATTTGTACTTGAGTCAGAAAGTTCACCAGCATGTCACAAATCACAGCTGAATAAAGAACTGACAGGCAAACATAGTATATACAAAGGATTCAGTCAGGATTCGGTCAGATGTGCCATTTGCTTTAAGAGCAAGACCGGGGAATATCCAATCAGTTGTGCTGGCCATTTTGTTTACATTTTATTTTAGATACTAGCTGATTCTCGATCTCATTTACATAAATTCTACAGTTAGAATTCCACATCTGTCTACCCCCCCCCCCCCCCCATCAGCATGTTTCTTTAATACACAAGATGAACAAATTTTAGAATAACAATATACCCCTAACTGCTTTGGTTTGTTTCATATTGGGTCTTTCTCTCTCTCTCTCTAAAGGTCCTGCAGATCTCATCTGCATAATCCCTTTGTTTAAATCAGAAACAAAAGCTTATTACTTGTTCAGCTCCCTTTTTTTCTAGACGGAGGTACACTGTGTAAGTTACTGTGCAATTTGCTAACTGGACTAGAGGAATGACATGGTCCATCCAATGAGTCACGGTACCAATTGTTTTGGGCTGATGGTTCATTTGTAGACCCCATGAAGCAATGGACCTCATGGACCATCAGCAAGACTGTGTAGGCTGGTCGTGGTTCTCATGGGTTGGGTTAACAGGTCCCTCTACACATCACTGAACGGTGAGTGCTACATTTTACTGACTGGTGACTGTTTACAGCCTGTCCTGGACTGGCCCCTCATTTTTTATTGTAGCATTTTTTAATAATGCACCGAGCCTAAGTTGTCTATAACTGCTACAATGACCATTCTGGAGAGTTCCAACAAATGGTGTGGCCAGCACATTCACCCAACATGAACCCAATCCAGCATTTATAAGATGTGGTGGAGCGGTCCATTTGTACCAGAGATCCTACACCTACCACTGAGCTGAGAGCCAGACAATACAGCTCATCATCCCTCCAAATGTCTTCTGTCCACTTCTGCACTTCGTTTGGCTAGAAGGGGCCTACATTACTAGTTCCTGTCCCATGGGTTTTGGTATGTCAGTGTGTATATGTAATGTATACATCAGCCACCCTACAGCCTGGCTTGTGTAAACCATCCAAATAAGAAATGATGAAAATTCCCACATGAAAGTTCTTACATCTTATGGGACTTCCCGCATTGCACAACTTGCAACTTTAGTTTTTTTTCTTTTTCCCTCCAGACAGTGTTAAAGAAATGTTTCTGGTGAAATATAGTATTTTCCCTGCTGTTTTTTTCCCACAGCACTGTGAAAACTGCACAAAAGTGCAAATAATTAAATTTTAGTCAGCTTAATGTCGTTTAGAGTAGGAAATAGTTTTTTTCTGAGATTTAAAAAAAATACTGTTGTGATCAAACCTGTGTGTGAGATGTACTATGCATTATATATACAATTTTTTAAATTAAATTACTTTGTTCTTTTTCCATATAAATGTTAAACAAAAGTCAAATTCATGGCCACGTATTTTAAAGGGAATGAAGTCCACTCAAGTTGTCACAGGCAGGAATAGTTGTCATTTTTATCTGCTTGAGATTTGCAAGTGATACTAACATTTTCATACCAGCACATACCATCATGATTTAATAAGCCGAGTTCAGTGAAATCAAGTGTGCATAAACATTAGTATAAAAACATTCGGGAAATTAACTGAAAGCATTAAAGATTGGTGGGTCACCAGTTAAAAAAGTGGCACAGGAATCGTGATCTTCCAAATCTACAGCTAAACATTTAATTATCACTAGGTACTCCAGGTTACACATTTGACAACGCAAATCTAAACTTTAAGTACTTAGCCTACCCACTTTCATCTCGAAAACAGATTAGCTAATGATTATCAAGCCTACCTGCGGTATCCCAAATTGAAATGTTGTATGATCCCCACTGCTTCAAGAAGAACGCTCCTCCGACTGTGCTCACTGTATCTTTAAAACTCCTCTCTGTGTACCTGTGTAACAGAGAGGTCTTTCCGACGTTCATATCTCCTAGGATGACCATTTTTATATCAGGCTTTCTCATTTTCCTCGGTGCAGGCATGCCCGGCCCTGTTAGGAAGTCTACCTTATAAGCGGTTACTTTCACTATGCTATTTTAACGGACTTTAAAATCCCTAACTCCACTAAAAATCCGTGTCCTCAAAGATTGGCCATTGGCTCCTGGTTTAGCAGCTTAGTCTAATCAGTTCAACAAATATATCGGGATTTGGTCGAATACTACTGAAAATCTATTTTACAGTCTAACAAACTGTCCTGTAAGTGTCGGGCTTCACTAAACCGCAACAACTTAAATTGATGTTGCAGCGGTGATGACCGTCTAACTTATTTTCCTTGAAGTAATGACGCCACAGAAACCTCGCGAGGCAAATTCACTTATGTTAAAAAAAAAAAAAAACGACCAGTCAAAAATTGAGCAACCTAACACGAGCCGATATCGTCACACTTGGAAATATCGCGTATGACAACGCACATTGTTTGATGGAAACAAATCCGTAAATAAATTTACAATTTTTAAATACTCTCAATTTAATATGCTCTGGACTCTTTTGTAGCCTGTATCTCCTTTTAGGTAATGTTAAGAGAAATGACGACCATAAATCAATCAGTCAGATGTCAACAGAACAGCTTTTAAACCTGTTCTGACAAGACATTGGTCCAGTGTCTTCGTGAGAATAGTTCACTGCATCTGTAAGCGATACAATTTTCTGAATATGTATGTTTATGACCACAGATGGCCATTTCAAGATAAATAAATTTTATAGAGGGAGTGAGCGAGCGAGCACATTATAGTATAGAGGCGTAAACGATTTGAATTACAAAGAATTTACATTACATTCGCTGTGGGTACGACACCCATCACAATGGAAAAATAATTCAGGCGTTATTGTGCTCCGTCATGCTGCAGAAAAGAAAACTCCAAACACACTGCTTCAGGCCATATCTTACTTCGCTCAAAAGACCATCACAAAGTGATTTTTCAACCTGCCAAAAAAAAAAAAAAAAAAAAAAAGAAAATAAAAGACTAATGGACTGTGGAGTCCCACTGCGGTCCATGCTGGGCTGTGGGGAACGCTAGCTTTCCTCGTCTCTGTTCTCCCTTTGAAGCTGTTTAAGCTCCCATGTTGAGTTGGTCCCTCTGTCCTGAAATCAGAAAACACATTATATTAGAGATTCCATCAATGTGTCTCAGCACTGAACACTCATAACACTGCAAAACGCGAAAAACGGGAAAGTTTTATTTTACCTCAATTACTTGTATGGTAACCTTGTTTAACTTCATTGTTCTTTACTTATTGTACAATGATCTGTATATTTTACTGTAGTGTTGTGTACCGTTTAATGGATTAACTATTTGTTGTCTAGTTGCACTGTTGTATGTATTTATTGTCTGCACCGTGGTCTGCTGCTGATGTAAAATACAGCTCCATACCCTGGAGAAACTATATTTTGTTCCTGACTCATCATTTATGTGGTGAGAAAAAATTACAATGGTGACTATAAAACACATTTTTCATATTTCATTTGTCACGTTTCGGAAAACATGTCTGACAGAAGATATGTCCCAAGGTAACAGTAAATAACTGTCCTTTAAAAAAAACTCTCCTTTTAAAACCTTCTTTCAGAATTACAAAACACTCAGTATGTCTGCTTATAATTCAGTAAAATAACATTTTTAATGGGTCTTCCATCACACAACAACCTGTCCTGTTTACTAAGGTAAAAGGAAATCTTACTTTAATCTGCACTCCCAAAGGAATGAGATCCTTCCTGAGGGCATCACAAGCCTGCAGCAAGGGTAGTCTGTCTGGCTGCAGCCTCTGCCTCTGAGGTGAGGCGCAGCTTTGAAGGTCCGGAGGGGCTCTGTCCTCCGCTGAGAGAGCAAAGTTTCGAACCTGGCTACGGAAGTGCACCAGCTGCTCCACCACATTGCGGAGGACACCGGATGAGTCAGCAGCATGAGACTCCTGAAGGAGGAGAACATGAAGCCATGTATGAACCTTAATGGTGGAACACAAGAACGTAACCTTTTTTAAGGCTGGTTAGGCCATCAGTGGGAACCTTGTGGTTTTGAGTCGAAGTGATTCAGTAAGAATGAGTTATCATTTCTTTTATTGGTCATGTAAATCTTACAAGGAATTTGATGTGTTAGATTTTGACATATTAAACAAAGATCAGTAAATTACAACACATTTTAATAAGTAAGAAACAACAGTATTTACATCAACATGTACATGTGTATGTACAGCCGAGTTGAAACTGGGTGGGTAAAATAAAATGCTGGATAAAAATCAGGAAACATACTGTCTGCATGACGACAATAACTCATTGTGATAATTAACTGTTTTTGACAACACTACATGCAGAAAGGGGCATTTTGACAAAATCATCCAAACCTGCCTTCGAACTTTACAGGAAAGTTCTACCGTGGTTATGTAATAACCGTTGCCCCAGAGTTTAAGCGGAAACCCCAATGATGTCTGACCTTTCTGTCCAGCAGATCAACTCCGAGGACATCCATGATGCCGCTTATGTAAGACAGCATCGCACCGAAGACAGCTGGGCTTCGAGAGATTCCATCAACCTTTAAAGACGTAGGAAGTGACATTAAATTACACACAGTGTACCTCCCTCTCGGAAAAAGGGAACTGAACAAGAAAAGTTTTTGTTTCTGATTTTTAATAAATTCAGGGGTTATGTACATGGGATCTGCAGGACGTTTTGTTTTGACTTTCAAAGCAGCAGACCAGAATGGCAAACATTGCTTATTGACTGGAACTTAATTACCATCCATCAACCTTATGCCATTAGCAGCTTATCATTATTAGCAACATTAGCATTGTTACTGGCCATCATGCTACCCTTCATGAGTGGCCAGTTTTTAATCAAAGGACATCAACGCTGAGGGGTGCTGTAGCTCCACCATCCAAAAAATATATGCCCATTCTTTTCACATTTATATACATTCAAAAGATGCACCTACTAAAGACTGTTGTGACTATAAGTAGATTGTTTATTTCTAATACAGTGGTTGGTGAGTGTAGAACCTTTCACAGGCTCTCGCTCATTTGCAAAACCCAAGCGGCAGGACGTCTTTTAAAGCAGGTCAAGTATATCTGCCCTAAATGTGGTTACCTTGGAAACAGGCTGAAGCTGACAATTGCCGTGGTGAATAAGGCTCATGATGGCATCCAACGCCTTTGGCGTGTCAAAGTCGTCCGCGAGCGCCGTGCGGACGCCGGCCCGAGTGGTCGCCAACCTGAGTAGAGAACAATGGGAAACGTGACTGGAAAGAACTTAAGCGTTCTGCGGCTTGCCACACGTTCAGCGCAGACTTCCCACCTCTCCCACAGGAAGGCCTCCTGCACGCTCTGGCACCGGAGATGACCTTGCACGTACGCCTGGGCGCTGTGCATGAAGGCTGAGATGGTTTCCAGAGTGGTCCGAGCCTCGGTCATGCTGCCGTCACTATAGTCGATCCCTGCGGGAGGAGGCGGTGGAGAAAGAAACGTCGCGACACGCGTGAGATCAAGCACTGCTCCAGTTCAGCTCTGATTAAGAGGTTGATTTTTTTTTTTTTTTTTTTTGGGACCTGGGAGTTTTTATCTTCTACATCCGAGATCTACTGTTGGTGGGTTTATATCTGATGTGCGGTTTACCTGATCTGTATTTGGTCAGCATGCAGAACAGTCTAAACTCATTGGCGGTGTAAGACTTTAAAAAGTCCTACACAAAAGAGAGAGATGGAGAGAGAGAGAGAAAAAGGAGAATGTGAGTGTGTACTATCATCACTATTATGACAGATTTACTGTATGCCGATCAAACCTGGTACAGCACTGAACAATTGTATTAATGTTAACTAATTAATGAGTAGCTCAGGACCTTGGTATCTTGTTACCATATATATCAATGCATGTAGTGAAGTTAAGAGATCTTTACCTTTATTGTAATGTAATTTCTCAAGGACTTCGACATCTTCTCTGCACTGCCTTTCAAATGAAGGTGCCCTAAAAAGATGAATGTGAAAATAAAATTAACACTACTGTACTGAACTCGATTAACTAAACATAAAAATGTCCTTCAGTATACATTTTGATTAGCATTCATCCTAGAAACATCATTTACTTCTTCATATCTGGGTTTAATATGACTTTTATGAGCTTACCACCATCCATCTGTACAGATGCAGTCAGACAACAGGCAACAGGACTTTCAATAGCGAGAGGTTCCATACTACCACATGAACCCTAAGACGAACTGTCCTACTGCTACTTGGCATACCTGAGTGCAGGAAGTAATTCCCCCACTGGTCACATTTGTGGTAGGCCTCACACTGAGCGATCTCGTTCTCGTGATGAGGGAATGCCAGGTCTATCCCTCCTGAGTGGATATCCAGCTGGCTTCCAAACACAGAGCTATGGAAAACATAACAGTACAAACATAAAAGCAAAGACAATGGTACAGAGAGAATAGATAATAGTACAAAGACAATAGTACAGAGTGGCGGTATCAGCCATCTCGATGTAAGGGTAGCATATCAAATGGCATTCAGCCAATTGTTACATCTCTAGCATCCTTGTGCATTTTAAGGCTCTAAAAGCCTACAGTGATAAAATTATTGGTAGTTCACAAAAAAAAAAAAAATTTAAATAAATGTGTAATAATACATACAGTGTCCACTGTGTACATCATACGGTACCTGACATGGATTTACCCCCCCCAGCTGTTTTGCTAATGACTCACTCATTGCATAGAATTCAGTGCTACATCCAGTTTTGACTGTACCACAGATTCAAATCCAGACCACACGCGCAACTAGACCTGGGGGGAACTGAGCTGTGAGCTCAGACTACAGACAGACATCGAGACTTTCTAAAGCAACGTACAATAAAATGTGTTCCAAGTGAAGAGGAACGAACTGCTGAAGAACAAAACGCTCACACATCTCGACAGACTGGCAGCTAAAGCTCAGTAGTAGGTAAAAGGTGTGCTCACCTGGCAATGGCAGAGCACTCAATGTGCCAGCCAGGTCTTCCCCTCCCCCACGGAGACTCCCAGGAAGGCTCCAGCGGCTTAGAGGCTTTCCACAGCGCAAAGTCCCGTAGGTCCTTTTTATCCCCACTTCCTGAGAAAGAGCCCACTGTGCATCACCTAACACAAGATATGGCTAATACACCACCTCTACAAAAACATTGTTACTGCAACGTTGAAAAACTTTACTGCAATTTTAAAGCATCGGACAGTAATATATTACTGGACAGTGCAAATATATTGTTTTTTTTTTTTTATCTAAAAATGAATGAAGAAAACGGGCAGACAGAGAAAAATCAGGCAGTCCTTTGTTTTACTGAACTTTTGTATAAGAATATCTATGGCATGAGCATGTGTGTGTAAGATAAGTACCTGGTTCCGCAGCACCACTGAGGTTCACAAGCTTGCCATAACGACTACCGATGGACTGCGTATCAAAGTAAACGTCCCCTGTTGTTAAAGAACACATGTGAGATTGAAGCACTTACAGCACCCTGAACGCTGGGTGCTATGAGATATAGCACAGACTGAACCTGGACTGACCTTGATCTATGAGATATAGCACAGACTGAACCTGGACTGACCTTGAACTATGAGATATAGCACAGACGGAACCTGGACTGACCTTGTCCTTTGAGATATACCACAAACAGAACCTGAACTGACCTTGACCCGTGACATAAGCATGGCCATTTCTGATGATGCGTTCAACGAAGGCCACAATGCCAGGTATGTTCTCTGTGACTCTCATGTATGCAGCTGGAGGAAGCACCTAGGTAACACAATCAACGAGCAACATGTGTAACAACCAGACAATGACACATCTATTTGTGGGCAGATTATGACTGGTGTTAAACCTTCAATGCCAGCATGTCCTTCTTAAACTCCTCTTCATACATCCTGGCAAGCACAACTGGTGAAATGTTCTCCTATGAAGAACACAAGAATCAACTGAAACGCAAACATTCTACAACCCACACATACACTTCACATTTAATATATTAGTTTATATATTTTTACATTACAAAATTAACAGTGGTCACTGCTGAAACACATATATCAACCTAAACACATACATGTACTTGCCTCAAGGCTTCTCTTTATGATCTTGTCATCGATGTCAGTGATGACCATGACATGTATTACGGTTATTCCAAACAGCCTGGTTAAAATCCTTTGCAGAGTGTCAAATCTGACATAAGAGCTTAACATGACAAAAAAAAGTAAAACAATGAGGCAGGCACAACAAATCCAGGTTAAGAAAATGTTGAGCAATATCAGCTCCGAAATGCATTGGTTTCAACTGAGTCAGGCTGTTGTAATTCTAATCACAATCATAATCATAATCATCATTAGTGGGGGGGTTGCACAAAATTACCATGCGTGTCCGAGGTGGGAATCATCATAAACTGTGGGTCCACAACTGTACCTGCAGAGATCAACAGAAGATAATTTTGAGAAAGTTGGTAAAAACATACACCACTACACAGTGTACGTGTCAAGACAGCTTTAGGTTGCCTTACCATGTCGCTATTCCCTCCTGAGCCAACATCAAAGGCTCCTTCTGTTTGGTGAGGCTGTTGAACGTCTTTATACCGGTGTCAAAACCTGCCGGTTTGATCCATTTCGTCCTCGTCTCAGAGCACACTGTTCTACTTGCCGCTGTTGATGTTGTCTTTTGTGCTCTGCGCAGTCCGTTGCTAACGTGCAGTCTGCAGTTCGGATGCAACGAGGTTGCGTGCCTCACAAGTGTCAAATAAGGCCTCATTGTTACCCAAATATGCATCTGATTATAAAACAAAACATCTGTAGAATGATCTATAATAACTTGCAAATATCAAATATTTACTTAATACTAGTCAAGGCGTTTTCTGACAGTTTATAACACGGAGAGTCCGACTGCGCGACGGGTGCTTCATTTTCTCTTCATTTTCGATTTTACTGTCCTCTATTGTAATGTGGCAAACATACGAAGTGATACTGGCCGTATGAAGGGGGACAACGCGGGTTTTACTGGCAGTTAGCTTGTGCAGCTACTGTTATTGACATGGGCTTCAAGATGGCCGCATACAGTGAAGCTTGCCGGGGCGAAGGACAGTCGTTAGAAAATAAACAGTAAACCACTTGTCATTATAAATCGCGGCGTTTCTTCGAACGCGGAATGATCTTGCGAAGTACAAGCACGTTTGCTCAGTCTACCAATTTCCGTTTTTGCGACACACGAAACAGTCTCTCGTTATGTAGTCTCGTGGATTTGTTTTACGAGAGGTAGGCACTAGTTGTGACGTTGAGTGAAATGCCCACCTGCTCGTATCCTATTGGCCAACTGTACTTGACATGAAATTGTACAACGCTGGTGTTCCATTCGTAGACGGCCCCAATTACAACACAGTAAGCCATGCTCACCAATACACAACGGAGCCTTTTATAAAACTAACATTTCTTGTCTGCTTCAGGTTCAGACACTTTCTGTAAACAGTGCTACGACCCCCTCCATGTATACAAATCTATCTACAATTTACTGGTCCAAAATGAACTTTGCCGTAGTACCCTCTATAATCGTTAAGCGGAATAATTCATCCATCGACAAAATTCTTACCCTGACGACTAGAAATTGTGTAAAGCCAAATCCATTAAATGAGCAAAATATCAAAACGTTACAGCCAACTGCTAATCGGGACTCAAAACAGTCGGGGAGTGATCGTCCTTCTGCTACGCTGACGCATGCGCTTAAACAGCTAGACTGTTCCCCAAGTGTTTGAAACTACCCGGAGGATCTCCACGTTGAGATCAAGTAATGCGACACAGGGAAATTCTCACTGTTGAACGGAGAGCGATATAAATATTTCATACAGCGTTTCCTATTTAATGGTTTACTGGTTTGAACCTTTTACGAACCAAAATTTTTTGCTTTAAGTTCAGTTGGATGCTCCCAGGGTGGTCTAGTGTTGCGTGCTTTAGGATATTCTACTCGGACATAACGAATGCATTTTTTATCGATTAATGGACTTGTTCCATGCATCTAAAGTGAATAGTCGGAGATAAAATGTTAAATACCGCAAACTGGGACCCACTACACGTTGCCAACTATGTGGCAGAATATTTGGACTTGGTTGAATCATTGCCGTTCGACCTACAAAGAAATGTGTCTCTTATGAGAGAAATTGACTCTAAATATCAAGGTAACGCATTCTTTCGGTTGATAATCTGTTTTAATTTTGTTGTGAACGGATTGTTTTTGTTATAGTAATTGGGATCAAATTGCGCGTTAAAATTTAACTGCACAGTGAACACAATAGATTACTGCTTTGCATTAGAACCTTCTACAACAAATCAGTATTGATTCGTAGTACTGATTTTTTTTTACTCGGTGTGGTTGTCATTCATGTTAAATATGAACAAGAGTGCTCTAGTTTTCATTCAACAAAGGTATCGTCAGTGGTTATATGGCACACGATTTGTAGAATGGCGATTTGCTACTTCGGCTCTTTTCACTTTGTTTTCGGTCGTTTTCAGTGCACACCATAGATGTCTTTTGTCCGCGAATTTGAAAGAAATCGTACAAGGTTCACATATATAATTGTGTTGTCAGTTCCGCAGTTGTAATCTCTTCTGCTGTCGTCATGTTTATACTTAGAAAACCAAATACTTTGCAACAGTCAGACAACTGTATTATGGCCTAAATCGCTGTTTGTTTTGTAAAGGAAACTATTCGCGGCCTGCATATACATCTTAATGTTTATTCTGTTTTTTAAAAACTAGCCTGTATTTACACTGACTCGGCGCATTGACTGTTCACTAAATGGAACGTTGTAACCATTTCATATGTTGTCGGATCCCGTTGTGTTCGAACACCATGCCACAATTAACGCAACTTTGCGGACTATGCGTGTAGATCAACTGCTTCTTCATAAATCAGCCAGTATTTTACGTATTTTATCCTAATGTTTCTTTAGAAAGGTGCGTCAGCTCATTTGATACTGCTTGGTAGAAATGGACACGAAATGTACACTACAGATTTTATTAGCATAGTCAACAGACTCCACCTTCATCGGTTTTTGATTGGATGATAAACCTAAGTGTGGGCGAACACCTCTTGCGTAAGCAAGCAGCAATTGGACTGTAAATTGTCAGGTTTCATTTTGCACACCTATTCCGCACGCATTAGGGTGAGTTCGAGAACATTGGTTGGTATCCTAATGTTACCGAAGGCGGGTTTATGTTTTGTAGCTATGCAGTGATTTGCTTTAACATGTAGGAAGGAGGGGCTATTTTTTGTGTTTACGCTGCGAGCCTTTGATCCCAAGTTAGACTGAAATACTAATGTCCCCACATACTCACATACTTGTCCTAGTTATCCATCTAAACAAATTAAATCTCACTTTAGAAGCTGATGGTTCCTTGGCATGCATGTGTTTTCCCTTCCAGAAATCCTCAAAGAGCTAGACGAAGCTTACCAAAAACACAGACAAGAGCAGGACCCAATCCAGCGACGGCGTCTCCTACACTGCATTCAGCGAGCCCTCATCCGAAGCCAGGAGCTGGGCGATGAGAAGATCCAGCTCGCCACCCAGATGATAGAGCTGGTGGAGAATCGCAGCCGGCAAGTGGACGGTTTGGCCGAGACCCTGGAGGCCTGCCACGAGCCTCCCGACAGCACGCCGGCAGCCACCTCAGTGACCGCTGCTATCCCCGGCAAAAGGCGGGATGAGGAGAAACGGAGGGAAGAGGCTCCGGGCTTGGTAGACAGGCACACGGCAGGAAACAAGCGCTCAAGGCGACAGAAGGCCAGCAGCAACGACAACCGGGAAAATACCTCTGTCGGCCATCACAACGAAGTGGGCGGCAACACATCCAGGGAAAAGAGGGCCAAGGCCTCGAAGAAGAAGAAGAGGTCTAAAGCCAAACAGGAGAGAGAAGCCTCACCAGCAGACCTGCCCATAGACCCCAATGAACCCACCTACTGTCTCTGTGAACAGGTGTCTTATGGGGAGATGATTGGCTGTGACAATGATGAATGTCCAATCGAGTGGTTCCATTTCTCCTGCGTTGGGCTCAATCATAAGCCAAAAGGAAAGTGGTACTGCCCTAAATGCAGGGGGGACACAGAGAAAACCATGGACAAAGCCTTGGAAAAATCCAAAAAGGAGAGATTATATAACAGGTAGCCATTTACCTGTTGTTACTGCACAGAAATGTCAATATTTTTATTTATTTGATATATTTAACACTGGTTTCATCGAGTAGTTCATCTTGCGTCATTGTGAAGTTTCATGAGAGTTTTTCACCTAGCGAGTAGCACTAAAGGTCTTAAACTAAAGCCTTTTGAGTTGACAGTGCCAAGATACGGCAGCGATGCTCTCTGAAAAGTATTTCATCTGCACTTGGATGTCACACGTATGAGTTTGTCTGTCTGCTGTCATGTGAACAGTATGTTTGTCAGAAGTGTTGTTTTGTGATGTCACATGCAGCATGTGGAGATGTGTTTAATTACAGATTTATTCATTGCTAATAAAACAAAAGCAAAGGAACACGTTCTCAGTTCTTGTAGAACTTTGTTCACACTCCTGCCTTTAACACGCATGACTCTCCAGATCCAAGTCCCCAATGGGCTTATGATTCTCCCAAACCAGCGAGAAGATCAGTGTTGAAGTTTTTTTTTTTTGGTTAAGTGCAATTTGGTTTTAGCAGTAGAATTGTATTTATAGGCATAAGAAACCATTTATTCAAATGTACACTGCTTACATCATGAAGAGCCACAGCTACCAAAACAAAACAAATCTACACCCATTTCATGTGAACATAAGGTTGTATTGTCACAATATGGTAAATGACCAGCAAATTGAACACACGTTATGGATTATAAAAATCACACTTCCAGGCATACAACAGCACACAGTACAGCAAAACAAAGGTGGTACGGCTATTGGTCACTTCCAAACCAGGCACAGAACAAAGCATGGGTTTGCAGGCCAGTACCATTTCAATCCAGAGGAATTTCACTCCATTTTTTTTTGTAAAGGCCTTTGCATATATCTTGGTTTAGTCCAGGTTTCCATATCAAAAAGCCACACATCCTATTTGGTTATTTCACAGACAGAGTGGCCGGGTGGTCAAGGCAAAACAAGACATCGCCGGTCCTCTGAAGGAGGAGTAAAGTGGAGTAGGTGCAGTGTGGACAAGGAACGAGGAGTAAAGTGCATTTCAGTGGAGTAAAGGGGGAGGGGCTGAGGATGATATAACGCTTTCAAAGAAAGAGGAGAGGGTGTAATGAACGCTTCACAATTCACTCGGTTAAACTAGAGTAACACACAGTTCTACGCTCATCTGTCAGAGGTCAACTTTCCCTCCAGCTCTGCTCCACGATGGTAGACACACGCTTCTCATACTCCCGCTTGTTTTCCTGATAGAGTTGGGCCGCTTGGCTGTTGGCTGGACTGTTGGGGTTCGGTTCGTCCAGCAAAGACTACAAATAGAAGCACAGGGGGATGATGGTCACGGTCATCTGAATGAAATACTTTTGGGTCTGCTGACTTATGCTGATATAAACTGCTGGAATGGTTTACCTGGATGGAGGTGAGAATCGATGAAACATCATATGTTGGACTCCAGCGATTTTGTAGAATATCAAGACATATACTTCCATCTGCATATACTGAGACAACAAAGAGAATCAAGTCAATAAGTAATGAGCATCTTTGAGGAGAGCTTGTTCTCTCATTTTCAAAGTATTAACTGAAATTTTTACTTTCATTCAAAAAAAAAAATTAAAGATAAAAGGTCAAACTGTAGATTTTAATAGCATGTGGAACAACAAAAGTCAAACGGTCAATAGGAAAAAGTGACCATACCATTCGGATGAAACATTTTTGAAATAAATCTGACTGTGGGTGGCTTATTGGGGTATTCTTCTGTAAATTCTACAGTCAACTTGAACGTACCTGTAAAATTAGAGTGAAATAGTGACAAGGTATTAATAGAAATTCATCAGTGGACGGTGGTATCAATAGACGTTATATAATGTGAGAGATAGTTACCATCTTCGAAAGGAGTCCCCTCTGGTCTGGAAAAAAAAAGTAATCATGTCATTACAACGATTCCCATTAACAGTAACCTGATAAATGCACACGATAAACCATGAAACGTCTAGGACACAGGATTAACTTAAAAAAAAAAGTTTGTGCTCAGAGTATTTTGTACTGTGGTGCACAAATAAGGCACAGGAGCAAACATGATTTGCTAGATAATAAGCCAGACTTCTTACCCGAATATTACTGCGTTCCACACCATGATATTGTTCTCTGATGGGGCCCCGCTGACACCGGCCGGAGGATCCTCTTGAAGTCTAAGAAAGAAGGAAAGTCAGTAATAGGGCATGTCAGCTAAAACCTCGATGGCCGTGCCCAGCATAACCCTGAAATCACATTTGTGATGTTGTGATCAGTGTTAGAATTGCATTTGAATTCAGACGCCAACTGGAAGCAAAGCCAATCAAACTGAAACCAGTTACTGAATTAACTAATGACGATCAGCTACTAAAAATGTGTCTTCCTTCAGGTTATTCTTATTCTCAATATCCTAGTATATATGCACACAAGTAGTCAATCAAAAGCAGAAAAACAGGACCATTTGGTCGAACAAGGAAACCTAGTCTTGAACCGATCGTAGTAAACAGACGCTTCCTTTATAATTATTTGCTGATTCACCTTTTAAAATCCCTCATGAGCCTTCTCCGTGCCGGTGTAGACATCACTGTAAGTTAGCGACGGTCCGATGTAAACGTTTAGTATGTAACAAATAAGAATTTTTAAAAAAAGAAAAAAAGAAAAAAAAAGAAAAAGAAAAACAAAACCTTCTTTATAAATTCACCCCCTTTCGGCCTGTGGACGCCAACCAATGTTCAGAACCTGCTAGGAAGATTTCAACACGGAATTACAGACGGTGCCATGTCTGTGCGAGGGTGAGGTAATTATTGGTCCTTTCTTTCACGTCAAGAGAAAGTACACAAAACGATTGTTTTTCGCGCTTTGTTTTGTGATTTCGAGTGATTTCCGTAATATATTGAACGTATTCATACTACTCCATCACACATCAACATGCCATGGTTGTATTATCATCCCCCCACCCCCCCTAAATCAATACGCAAAATGGAAGCCCCGTACATGTAGGTGGGGTTTAAATGACGCAGTGGGCAGCGCAGTGAAGGTCGGCGTAGATGACAGATGACAAGGGGGTGTCCGGACGCGTCAGGTTATGTCGAGTAGGCACGTTAACTTGTCTTAAGTATAATACTGTTCCAGTTTTAACCTTTGTTTACTTCTCTAAAATCCATGTGCAGCTACAAAGGTTATAAAATCCCAATATAATATCTATAATTAACATTAAATAGATTAAAACTGAATAAGAACATTGTCTTTTTAGTAAGCCTATTATTAACTCAATACTTTACTGATTTCAGGGCGGTGACCACTGTAGGGATGCAGCCATAGTTCAACCCAATGTCCAAGTTATACCAGATTCCTGTTGCATATAGACCGCAAACCCAAGTGGTCAATTCTACAAACCATACAATACACTACACAGGATGTGTTATAACTTGAAAGTGTGACCACTTAATATAGAAACTGCTGAGTTCAGTTGTAAATACAGATTCTTCATAGATTCATCTCCCAAAGCGCTAAGAACACTATAGTGTAATGCGTATTCTAAGTTACGAACTCTGTATGTGAGCAGTAACTACAATTAAAAAGAAAACAAGTGGAATGCATGCTGTGTCTCATTGTTGTATTACAACAGAAGAGGTCATCAAAGAAACGTCGAATCAATGTTCTCAAAAACAAATACTGGTTTACAATCAGAATCCACTTTACCTATAACCCATTCAACATATTTTCTCAAGATAGTACCAACTGAACAAAAGACTCCATTTCCATTAATAGTAGTGCCAAGCGTTATAGAAAGAAAAAAATATTGGCACAAAGCCTACAGTCAAAAATGTCTAACACTTAATGCAAAAACCCAGAAGTAATTGAATCATACAAAATTAGTCAGTTCAATTAATTCTTCATACTTGTGTTGGGGGAAAATATGAACACCGAACACATCATAACTAAGAACAAATCATCCACAGTCACGTTTCATCAGCTTCGCTATCATATAAACATACCATAAAGAATTCAGAAAAGTCAAATACAAAAACAAATTTCTCCCTCCCTTTGGTATGAAGGTTCCCCCCACAATTCAGCTTTCTTTCTCTTCTGTTTACTCTGGCTCGTGTTAAGGTGCAAGAGCGGAGTCACGCTAAATCGTTCGTTTTAAGGCGGCTGGTGGCTAACGCTGGAACACGGCCGTTTCTGCGCTGGCGTGCCAGAGCGCCGCTTCAGGAGCCATGAAATAGGTGCATGGCACTCAAGACCTCCTGGTCGTAGTGCCGCTCGACGCCCACGGTCGTGTTGTGCTCATGGTAGCTGCCCACGTCTTCCAGGTCCTCCGCCGTGTCTCCGAAGCCGTGGTAATACCCGTAGTGCAGGTGCTCGCCGGAGTCTGAGGCGAGCGTGCCCCAGGAGGGCCTGTGGGAGGCACAGCTGCTGGGGCTCCCGCCGAGATGCAGCGAGCCACACATGTCGCTGCGGGGCTCGACTGCGGGCGACTCGGGGACCTGGCACAGCCCGTTTGTGGTGACGCCATCCCCAGCGAAACTCCTCAGGTGCATGTGACCGTTCGTCAAACCCGTGGCTGTACCATCTGTCACTCAAAACAAAATCCAGGTAAGACACATAGCACATCTAAATGTGCGTGAAAAATGAAGGAGTAAATCAGAAGAATTTTGGGAGAAAAAAATATGGCACCAAGCCAATTTTTGCTTTTCTAATGTATGCGCAGAATAAATAAAAAAGGAAGTTAATTCTTTAGTGTGCAAAGAAGCACGTTTTATACAGAACTTGAAGCATGAGCACATTCAGTGAACATTCTGCTCTCAAATTCTTCTGTGTGATTTTGCTTTGCATAAATGTCCATGTGAAGAGGGTAGAACCAGAGTATCTGACCATCAAATAAACTCAGGAAGGCTTGTCCTGAACTACAAACCATTCAAAACCCCATCCCTAACCCTAAGCTAAAACGACAAAGACAAAACCAGATTCATCTGAGAAAAAATTATCGATTATTTACATCACACAATTTTTGCCATCAGATATTTACACTGATGATAGGTTAATTTCATTCATAGTACAATAATCATGTTGATGCTGTAGGTACTATACAAAGAAACAGAGAACATGGCTTTCCGCTTGACTGATTTGCAAGAACATAATTTTTCAAAATATCTTGAACTTTAACAACAGTCCTACTCCAAACAACACTATCTGATTTGAAAATGTGCATTACATCAATCAGAATATAATTTTACCTTTATTAGGAAATCTGTTCTGGATCAGTGTGATTGTTTAATATAATATTTCATACTAAATTCTGGAAGTCCGCTGGGAAATTGGAATGCAGGACAAAATGGTGCAAAAAACAGATACCTACCTAGATTTATCTATTAGAAACACCTTGCAGAACAGTTGTCTGTTAAACATGTACAATGTGTTAGCCTTCCTTCAGCTATTTGTCCAGCTCAGTTTTTCATTGCATTTATTACTTGTCAGTTTTACAGGGCCATTGTTGACGAGATGTTATTTGGGTAACAGCTTATTCTCAACACAGCACTAACACTGATGGCAAGTGGTAGTCGCATGAGTGTGAGTACTGATTTTGTACAGGTTTATCAGGTATTGTAATGCTTTTTTTTTTGGCTTGGGGTCCCTGTTGGGTTAAGAGTGGTCCGTCACTCAAAACCACTTAGACAGCAACAGTCCTGTGGTCAAAACGTGATCAATCAAAGGGCTACACATTGACACAAACTGTTCATAACACCAGAAGGGGCGCAGACTGACAAGTGTATAAAAATGTCCATGAAAAATACATACATACAAACAGGCACTTGTAGTCAAACACTGATTTTATGCAGTGCCAGGGAGCAGGCACGGATGCCCCAGACATGAGCTCCAGTATATGCCGGATGGGAGAAAGACTCGTGATTCCCGTGATGCTCTCCCTGAGTAGGCATATGTAGAAAACGTTCAGGCCCACCTGATTGGTTGTCGGTGGCAGTTTCCACATGCATACTCTCGAGATCCTCCCCCATTCCACAGAGCATTTTTGCAGCAAAATCCATGTCTGAATTAGGAACATTTAGATATTAAGCTACGAACACAATATATTTTGAATTAAAGTGAATT
Organism: Sternarchorhynchus goeldii; assembly: GCA_028565775.1. NCBI lineage: Eukaryota > Metazoa > Chordata > Actinopteri > Gymnotiformes > Apteronotidae > Sternarchorhynchus > Sternarchorhynchus goeldii. Next base: position 6,278,184 of record JAOXYF010000014.1, on the reverse strand, counting down.
ATAAGCCTTGTGTCAGTGGGTGTCAGTGTTAACTTCACAAAACCCACTTACTGTCAGTTCTTGCTTTCTTAATGTGATTCATCTCTGAACAGTCATAATGTCTCTTCCTACTGGGTACCCTATTAAGGAGGCTCTGTCCTTGAATATGGGTGAGATCAGTTCCATTATGGCCAAACCCATTCAGCTGTTTGAGCTGATTCTCTGCATTGGAGAGGTGGAGAGCACACTCCTGGAAGCCCTGTGCACGGGCTACATCAGCGGCGGTCAGCCCATTTGTGTTCCTTAATCTGCATAGCAGAAAGAAAACAGATTACTAGAATGGTCTATAATAACATCAGTACAGGCTGTACAACAGAAAAAGAAAACAATTAACGACTACATATACTGTCCCTAAGATATGCTATTTCTAAGAAACATGGGATTGGAATATTTGAATAATCAAATACACAAAACACTGCAAAAGGAAATCGTATGGCACCGGTGAACTACAAAGTATAATGTAAATTATAGCTCAACTGATATTGAGCACTGTAACTCCATTAAGTCACATTCTACAGATGACTAAAGTTAGGGTAAAGGAATAAGAGTATCATCATATAAAACAGGACTATAACAGAGTTCAACAGGACATACACAAGTCCAAATGCAGTGTGAAATTTAAATTAATAAAACCAGAATAAAATAACTAAGAATTCAGGGATGAACCAACCCGTTTGATATTTCTAAAACACATCAAAGTTCCTCAAAGCCATTTATCAGTCTCTAAACTGTAATTTATCTCAAACTAAAATAATTTCATGGTTAAAATGATTTTAATATTCTTCTTTAATAAACAATAAAGGACTTTATTTTGTTGTAAAATAAAAATAAAGTGAATACATAAACATCTGTTTTATTTACCTAACAAAAATATTTGATTAGAAGTTAACACATCACATGACGAATATTATTGAAATAATTTGGAACCACAAAAGTCCCATCAATTCTCATTTCTTTATTATTAATTTTGATTAAAATGTTTGTATTTTGGAATCAGCTATCTACTTTCTGTTTATGGTCTGCAAAAAACCTGATTTTACACCTAATGAACGTGTAATACATAACTAAACAGGACTCTCATTCTTTAACTGGTTGAAATTAATTTACATTAAAAAAAGAGATGGCCTTAAATTTATTGAAGGCACTGTACATAATTCCTGCAAAACCATGGTTTATAATGCAGGAAATTCCCTAGGGTTAGGTTTCGGTTTCAAAAATCCCCAGTAAATATAATATAACCTTATATATATACCTTGAAATTACAGCAACAAATCTAACGAGTACATTTTTGGAATCATTAAGGCAGTTTTGAAGCAAATAAAGCTGCAATGTGAGAATAAAGTATCTTAATTAAACCTATGAAAATGCTGGTTGGTTCATTCCTGAATTCATCACTTCTCTAAATCTGTCCCTCTGCCAAGTTTGCAACCATGAACGTAAAAAACAAAACAAATAATTAAAAAAAACAAACAAACAAACAAAAAAACAATTCACTGGGACACGTCCTGAGCACAAAAAGAAGCCAAAGTTAAACATACTGAAAAAGACAATGGCATTTTACTGATTTGCCTTTACAAATTCCTACCTAAATATCCCCAAAGTTATTTTTAGAAATTAAATGCTTCCAAGTGCATCTGTTAAATATCCGTTTCACCTCTGTACCTCAGAGGCATAGAGGTGGAAAACAAAAATTCTTTTCAGATGAAACAGACAGTGCCAGACAATGGCATTCAATTCTATGTCGTGTACAGAAAAATGTAAACAGGGCAACACCCTGAAAAGCTGGATACCATGTAGAAGACAATCCACTTATATTATTAAAAATAAAAATATAATGAAATTGTAAATATCTGAAATTGCAAAAGTCTTAATATGGAACATAAGTAGAAGTATTAGGCCTATGTAGACAAAAATAAGTATTTCTAATATTTAATTATTATATTATATAGATATTAAAGTTAGTGCTTATTAATTAGAAATGCTATTCATTACCTTGTTTGGATAATGTATGCTGTCTTTAAAAGCATCAAACTACATATAAACATAACTGCATTCAGACCAGGTTAGAAGTGACATTTTTCAAGCTAGTTACATTCAAGTTTTCAGTTTTAAAATGTAATGTTAAAACATGAATGAACTTGCATTTGTGTATTTCTTAACCCGTCTCATTTAGTCAAAAACAGACAAAACCAGTTGATTTTACATCAACAGCATAAAATTTAGCAACCTACAAAGTGATTAAAATTATAGACGCTAATTTGCATTAGCAGAACTTACGACAAAACTGATGTGTTAGATTTGATTACTTAATTTAGGTGAATAGTAATTGAGTACTCAGCTTTATCCACATTTTTAATGTTAACATTCATCACCACTGTACCTACCTACATGTTTGTTATGTCACACACATTCATTAGAGGGGAGTCTATATTAGGTTGAGACTAACCTCTCAAGGGCAGTAAGACCACACTTGGGCAACCTGATTTATTAAACTGCAGTGAAATAAAACCATCAAAGTATGACACAGCAATAATTCGGAAGCAATATTTAATAACAGTTATTGTCTGGCACTGAAAGTCAATACAGTCTGAAAAGTCTTGTAAGATATTTGTTTTTCTAAGAAATATATCAAAGTACATATGTACATGCTAGAACAAATATATTTTTGTATAATAAATTTGTTCAAGGAAGCATTTAATGTTTTCACCATTCCTGTAATGCTTTGCTGTATAATTATAAGCACCTTTTCTTTTTAGACAAGTTTCTTTGCTATACAGTGGTACATTCATGCTAAATGTCTGAATAACCATGTGTTCACGTTTTAATAAGAAATTTCAGACTAACTAAAGCTGAACAAACTAAATTGAAAAATTCCTTAAAAAAAAAAAAGTACATACTAAATATTAAAAAAGGTTAAAACTGTCGCTAAGCAAAGCATGCAGGTCTAAACAATACTATCATTACTGACTTCCTAAAATCAAAACCAATCACCGCAAGAAATACCTCGACAGTTTGCCAGTGTGTAGATACTGAAGGAAGCGATAGTGAGAACACTCAATGCCACAACTGTAAGGCTGCTCGCTGAAGCACGAATGGCAGATTCAGCTGTTTTTGGAACGCTTCCCCCCTTTTCTGGGCTTTACTTGAGAAAATCAAGTCATGTTCAAATTCAATGGCTGCAAAACATTGAGACGTGTAGGGGTTTTTCCTTCTCTGTAACGTTTCACAGTGCAGCTTCAATAATTTTTGTAAACATTGCTACTTTCAGGGAAAAAAAAAAAAGTGACATGATTTCAGATAGGTCAAACTCAAAATGACTGAACACTGAAAACAGGAAACAGTTTGAGGAGGCATAAAACAGACATTTGAGAATCATCCTGCTTTTACATTTGATTGCCATAACAAATCCTACACTTTGCTGAACAATATCTAACCTTACTGAGTTCTAACTAAAACCACAAGAAGAAGAATAATTACTTGCAGGTCATCCTGCAAATAATTATATTTCTCTAGAAAGTCTTGAGGGCTGAAAGCTCATTAGAAAGAGAAAAATAATGTATAAAAATACTTGAACATTCCAGTGTCGTTGCAAGCTGTGTGGGAACTATAGCATATGATAAATACTGGGGATGGATGGTGGTGATGGAATGGATTTTGCTAAATGAAGTACTGCTGTTTTCGAATGCTTTATAAACCCTGTCTTTGTAAGGTATTTGGTTCTAGAATTATTAATGTTCAAAAAGGTTAATTAAAAAAAGGTACTCAGCATATCTGAATAATAGTGAAAATTATGAATTTACAACCATGCTATTTTCTACAAGTTCCACTACTGCACGTTCTTGCCGTTTTAAACATACTTTCTTGGTAAAAATTAATAGAGTGGTGTAGCACGAACATGTAGCATTGCTTTAACATCTTCAAAAGTACAAGATACCGAAGAACATTTTATATATATATTATATATTGGCTATAAAAGTTATGGTATCTGTTCAGTTCAACTCTAGGACAAAAAATGCTGAAGCATTACATAGATCTAAATGTTAGAAAGTTCTCGTTTGAAAATCCAGGTAAATGTTAAGAGCAAAAAGACTGTGAATGAACCAATTTATTGCTGGATCATTTGCTGCAGGACAGCTAACTGTCTTTCAATAGTAACACATTCATTACACTAGACCAAAGAAACTATGGTGCAACTATGGTGCAATTTCTTAAAACATTACATGAGTACTCCTAAAATTTTGTTTTTTGACAGCTATGATTAATTCTATTAATTAATTAATTATATTAATTCTATTCGATTAATTCTATGATTAATTCTCTTTAAAATGTACGACACTGTTTTTTTTTGTTCGTTTGTTTTGTATGCAACAGCAGCATTTCATTTAGCCATGCTAAACTACATTACTTTGTAGTATGCTGTGTAATATTCTGTTAAGAGGCAAGCATCCCAGCTTACATTGTGCCAAAGATCTGACCTAATTTTTTCCCCCGTTTCAATAATGCAGCTCTTTATTTCTTTAAATTAAGTAAACCATGGCAAAGTGCTGACTTGCTAGACATTTTCCATGTCTGACCAAGTGAAAGCTTGTACTTTTCCTAAGGCATGCTGACCATTGTCTGAATAACTGCCAATACTCAGTATGTCAGGTTGCACTTCAATAGTTAATTATCAATCAAGTAGAGTTTAGTGTTATGAATGGATAAATATCTGGTATTGATCTTGAAAAACAAATACAAATGTTCACATTTATGCAATACAAGTCCAATTATGGACTGTTTTCATAGTAAGATACAGTGAGATGTTCCCATCTAAACTGAGAACAGTCTTTGATGCCATAATGATCTCTGCAATAACTGAAGTCAGTTATTTCTGATTCTGGCACTGGCACAGAATGATTATATAGAGATGTGTTTGAGGAGATATGATCTTATGGTTAAAGACCCCATTTCTAATTTTGTTTCTAAATTTCTATGATAATTAAATGATAAAAGAAATGGATGACATTTATTAGTTTTATTGTTATTATTATTTACAGTCTTTTTTTTTTTTTTTTACTTAATTTGTCAGTTCAGAAATTTAGCATGCAGGAAGACCCCTTGAACAAGTCCGGCTTATTCAACAGAACCCGTTGGTATATTCAAACAAACCCTTTGGTTCTTTTGTATATTCAAACAACTAAATGAGGCATAAAATTCTTCCAACTTGCATCTTTCTGGTTAGGCATAATATCAAGACATATATCATTTTTATTTTAATTATCATCACATTCTTGGCCTTTGTATTCACAGAAAGCTGCTATGAAAAAACTACAGTACGCTGTGGACTGTCTTACCCGCCAGTTTACCAAGCCAGATCAGAAATAATTTTATGCATTGTCTAAGTTTGTTTCTATATCCCATGAGCCACACTAAATAACTACATTTCATGTGAAGTGTTTATCCATCACAAAACATTCAGGATGACATACTGTTCTGTCAAACAACGACTGCAAAACTATACTTAATTAATATGAAATCTAATTTAAAACTCTACTTAATTAATATGGAATCTAATTTAAAACTATACTTAATTAATATGGAATCTAATTTAAAACTATACTTAATTAATATGGAATCTAATTTAAAAGCACAATGTCTGCTTGTGGGTGTCAGTTCAGCCAAATTCATCCGACCTATTTTGTGACTGATCTACTATGCGATTGATCTACTTTGTCATTGATCTACTATGACATAAAAAGTTTCCTATGTGTATTACTGTGTCCCACTTTTCTAAGATGGGTGTAGTCTGAGATAATCTTTTCAGAAAAGGATAGTCCTCCCAAAAACACCCCCCCAAAAAATACAATGAGCTTTCCTCTCAAGTATGTATGCCTTTTAGCAGCAATAATTTCACGAACAAATTGAATTAATAAACTACATTTCAAAGGAAAAAAACACATTATATATGATATTGCCTTGTTTATACTCACTGAACAAATGCACAATACCTTTCTCCTCAGGAGTTTCCATGCCAGGTCTTACTCTTTGTGTTGAATGCAATAACTGATCACTTCTATACCATTAAATACTACAGAATATAGCCTAATGAGAATGCAATCACGTCTTACCTAAGGTTTCCTATCTGCAATAACCAGTGCTATTCTGTGAGACAGTTTCAAACTAGGACTGCAACAATGAGAAACAATTTAATTGATATTAATGTAATTTATGTATATTTAAAGACCCAGTGGCAACAAGTGGGATTTCACTACAGTATTCAAAATGCAACATGCAGCAAAATTTTGCAATTGGTTAGTGACAATTTACTTATTTGTAATGCTAATGCTTGAGCTTGTATATAGCTGGAGTCCATTATACATTAACTGGAGCTTTGTACAGTGGCAATCATAAGTATAATGTACAACCATTAATAGACAGGTAAATATAGGTGTTTTACTGTGTACCGTAATGATGGAAGAGTTATTACAATATTACAATTGATGTAGTAAAGGATCATATTTGCATACCTGAATGTTCCTGTTTGCAGGAAGTGCACTGCAACCTAGAACACTGGTTAATCCTTCCATCTCTACACGATCCCTCTAATGAACACTGGTTAATCCTTCCATCTCTACACGATCCCTCTAATGAACACTGGTTAATCCTTCCATCTCTACACGATCC